>JAOYMZ010000954.1:0-25300 GCA_025802335.1 Pinguicula primuliflora | reverse complement strand
ATCGCATCATTGGAAAGCTTATATTTTTTAGATGAAGATCCATATGCTTTTGTTCGGTTTCCGGCGACGACGTCGCCGGAATTTTCTAAAACCCTATTTAGGACTACTTAACCCAAAGAGAAACGTGAACCCTCCATTAAACGGTGATAACGTCGTCAAACTGGACCAAAGCATATGGATTTTCATCTAAAAAATATAAGCTTTCCAATTGCGCAATCAATTTCGAAAACGGATGGTGCTACGAAAAAATTGTCCACACGAAGGGAAAAATTATCCACACCAAGCTGACCATACGAAGCTGGTTCTATATATATATATATATATAAATACCAGCCGTTTTTTTTTTCTTCTCATTTCAATATTTCCCTTTATACAAGAAATATAAGGCGGTGGAACAAAACCAAAAACATGCCTTATATCATACACGTTTTTCATCGGACTTAAGCATAAGTTTTAAAACTTAAAAAACAAACTGAACTTTACAAACCTACACATCATCAGTCTATAGAACAAAAACAGAACTTCAGCATCAGATAAGAAAACCAATCGAACTTTCAATACTTCTCCTTGATGCTGAGTAAGTTCTGCATTCCTAACTTCTTCATGAGCATAACATGTCTCTCTTTTTGTAAAGCTTTGGTAAATATATCAGCAACCTGATCTCCAGTTGCACAAAACTTCATAGCCACCAGCTTTTCTTGTTCTGCCTCCCTAATAGCATGATATTTTATTTTGATATGCTTCGTTCGGCTATGAAAAATTGGATTTCTCACCATTGCTATTGCTGATTTACTATCACAAAACAATGGTGTAGGTTCAGGAGGCAACTCTTTCAATTCTTCCAACAGTTTTCTCAACCAAAGTGTCTGATTTAAGGCAGATGCAGCAGCCACACATTCTGCTTCTGCAGTGGACTGTGCTACTGTCTCTTGCTTTCTAGAATTCCAGCAAAACATTGCTGAACCCAAAGAAAAGCAATAACCAGAAGTACTTTTCATACCTTCCGAAGACCCTGCAAAGTCACTGTCCACAAATCCATGCAAATACACTGGCACATTACACTTAAACAATAGTTTATAATCAACTGTCCCTTTAACATATCTCAATACCCTTTTTGCAGCAATAAACTGATCTTCCGTAGGAGCAGACATAAAACGAGACAGTAGATTAGTGGCAAACATTATATCCGGTCTAGTAGTGCATAGATATAAGAGAGACCCAATCAAGCTTCTGTATTTAGAGGCATCACATAATACAGCATTATCAGTTTTATGTATAGAGATACCATGAGCTAAAGGAGTACATAGCGCTTTACAATCCAGCATGTCAAACCTTTTCAGCAACTCAGTGGCAAATTTCTCTTGAGAAACATAAATTCCTGCATCAGTTTGAATCACTTGCAAACCAAGAAAATAATGTAGTTTTCCCAAATCAGTGATCTCAAACTGTTTTTGCAACTTCATCTTCACATCAAGTAAACCAGACTTATCATTTCCAGTAAGCATTATATCATCAACATAAACGGACAGGATAATGCAACCTGCATCAGTGAACTTCAAATATAAAGTAGCATCATTCAAGATTTGGATAAAGCCAAAATTTATCAGCATCTTATCCAATTTTTGGTTCCAAGCTCTAGGTGCTTGGTGTAAACCATACAAAGCCTTTTTCAATAAATAGACTTTTCCAGGAGGAAGTTTGTTCTCAAACCCAGGAGTTTGAGAAACAAACACATGTTCATCAATATCACCATTTAAAAAAGCAGATTTTACATCAAGATGTATGATAGACCAGCCTTTTTGAGTAGCAAGAGATAAAATCAGATTAATAGTGTCTAACCTTGCAACTGGTGCAAAGGTTTCAGAATAATCCACTCCTGCCTCTTGATCAAAACCTCGTACTACAAGTCTGGCCTTATATTTGTTGACAGAACCATCCGCATTTAGCTTGGTTTTGAAAACCCATTTTAAACCAATAATGTTTTTATCCTCAGGTTTATCAACCAATGTCCAGGTTTGATATTTTTCAATCATAGCAAGTTCCTCTTGTATTGCTTGCCTCCATTTCGGATCTTTCATAGCAATTTCTACATTGGTAGGTTCTGCCTCTGCTAAATTACATCTACTATAGATTTCCTCCAGAGATCTTGTACCCCTAACTAAGGTTCATCAGATTCTGGAAAAAAATCTTTTTCATTTTCCTAACTGGTAGCTACTCCATTTTGTTTCTGTATCTACATATTTTCCCAGTTCCATTTGGCATTTTCATCTACTAGAACACTTCTCTGTACAGATATCACTTTGCTTATTGGATTATAGATTCGATATCCCTTCGATACTGAGCTATAACAAACGAGAATCCCAATCTCAGCTCTGCTTTCCAACTTATCTCGCTTGGTTTCTGGTATTAAGGAGTAGCAAAAACTCCCAAATATTTTTAGATGCTCAACTGACGGTTTTCTATTAGTCCAGGCTTCAAAGGGTGTTTTGTCTTTCAAGAGCTTACTTGGAAGACGATTTTGAAGGTATACAACACAATTAATAGCCTCTGCCCAGAACTCTTTTGGCAATTCTTTCTCCATCATTAAGCATCTGGCCATATTCATCAAAGTTCTATTCTTTCTTTCGCTTACTCCATTTTGTTGAGGCGTATACGGAACAGTGAGCTGATGAACTACTCCTTGCTCCTTTAAAAAAGTCTGAAATTGATCAGATAGAATTTTTGATCCATTGTCAATTCTTAAGATTTTTAACTGACATGAGCTTTGTTTTTCTACCTCAGCTTTAAAATCTTGGAAGCAAGCGAACACTTCTGATTTTTGCTTCAAAAAATAACACCAACAGTAGCGAGTAAAATCATCTATGAATATTAGAAAATATCGCATACCTCCTAGAGATTCCATACTCATCGGTCCACATATGTCAGAATGAACCAGTTCAAGTCTTTGTGAAGTTGACAGTGCTGTGTTTACAGGAAAAGGTAATTGACTTGCTTTGCTTCGTTAACACACATTGCAAACTCCCTCAAAGGACTTAACAGGAGGTAGATTTTTCACCAAGCCTTTCTTCTGCATAAACTGTAAAGCTACCATATTCGGATGTCCAAACCTTTTATGCCAAACTTCGGACATATTCTCATGATTTATAAATGCTTGAGCTTTCATATTCACCAAGTCAAGCATAAAGCTTCTATTAATCATCGGTATTGAAAACAACAACTCTCCTAAAGGATCATATATATTGCAGTTTGCATTTTTCAAACTAAACTGATATCGATTCTCAAGTTGTCCCACACTTAGCAGGTTGTGAACTACTTCAGGAACATAGAAAACATCCTTAATTCATTTGATTCCTGCCAATGTGCTTACTTCTAGATCTCCTTCACCTTCCACTTTCATCCGAGATCCATTACCAACCTTGACAGTATACCCAGTTGATTTAGATAATGAGCTGAAACACTCAACTTCAGATGTCATGTGATGTGTGCAGCCCGAATCCAACAACCATTTCATCGAAGTATTCTCAGCAGCAGTGCTCCCAGTCTCAATAGAAGCCACAAAAACATGATCTTCAGGCAACTCCAAAATTTCTGAGGCTTGAGCCAGCTGTCCCTACGGTTTCATCTTATTTTTTGGACACACCTTATCAACATGTCCTGACTGCTTGCACTTTTTACACTAAGCATCAGGTCTGAAAAAATAATAACTCTCTGTATGATTTTTCTTCTTACAGTAACTACACGGTGGAAATTTTCCACTTTTCCTCATTGAAGTAGAAGAAGATCCTTGATCCTTCTTAGGCAAGTCCTTTTTATCCCAAGTTTTCTTTTTATTTTCTTCCAGTTTTGTCTCTTGTTTATCCAATCTTCCTTCAAACTTACCATTGAATTTCTGGGCCATCAGTGCCTTAACACCAGCTTTATTCACCTCTCTAAACACTATTCTTTGCTCAACAGCCTCCAAAGCACTAACAAGATCAGCCACTGTCATTTCAGTAACATCATAAACGTCTTCCAAAGATGAAATCTTTGCCTCAAACTTTGCTGGCAGAGTAACCATGATCTTTTCAACGATTCTTTTCTCTTTTATTTTTTCTCCCAACAACCGAATTTGATTCACAATTTTCAACAATCTGTTTATATAATCTTTCAGCTTTTCATGTTTCAACATAAATGCCATCTCATACTCTTTTCGAAGGTTAAAAAGCTTGAGTTGTCTAGTTCGAACGTTATCTTGAAAGATTCGCTCCAATTCTTCCCAGATCTCTTTAGCAGTGTTACAATCCATGATACGACCAAACACTAATTCAGCAACCAAATGGTGAAGAACACTCATAGCTCTATACCTTCGAGACACTTTTTCCTCATACATCTTTACCTGGTTTATATTGTTAGCATTCGGTTGAATGGGCTCAACATCAGATTCCACAGCTTCCCACAATGAAGATTGAAAATCTAGTTGCCAAGTTGCAGTTGAAAGTACTCTTCCCTGTTCATTACGAAGAACCCCAGCACCTCCTTGAAGGGTGGCAGTTACCTTGTAGACCATTCCTATGTTCAGCTTGAGTATACTTTTGGCTGGAAGGATCCAATGTAGGGCTGTTCTTGGTGGCCTTGTATCTGGTGGGAAAGAGAGGCGTAGATCTCTTAGAAGTCTTGTTTCCCTCTATTGTTTCGGCTCTTTGAGGTTAGATTGAGCCATGTAGATTTCCAGATTCTGGCTGATAGTGTTGATCAGAATTTCTTCTGGTATCTGAATTCCTTCAAACTTTGTTGTGCATCGCCATTTCCAGATCTCCCATAATATAATCAGCAGAAGGATTTTGCATACTTTCTTTAAAGTGGCCCCCCCAACCCTAGCATTCCAACCCATGATCTTTCCTTCCACATTTTGGGCCGTAGGTTGGATTAGTAGTTTAGTCTCATAGAATGTCCAGATGCTAGATGCTATATCTCCTTCTATGAGTAAGTGGCATTGTGATTCTTCTGCGGGGTTCCCTATACAGCACGAGCATTTGGAAGTAATGTATACTCCCCATTTTTTCAGGTTGAGGCAATCATGAAAATTGTTGAAGAAGCCGAATCTCCTCCTGCAGTAGCCCGTTTCGTTGGAAGTTTTGGTTGGGGAGCTGAAGAAGAAGAGGATAAAGCACTAGAGATAGTTGAGGAGGTAGATGAAAATGTGGAGGATGGAGATGAATGTGAAAAACAAGTGAAGGCTGCTCATGCGAGCAGAGAAGTGAGTCTCACATAAAGCCTGGTTGAGTTATCCGAGAAAATTAGATTACCAATTTACTTTATAGCTGATACTCTGTGTTTGTATAGAGTTATCAGCATTGTGGTTGTGTTAAAATAAGTCTATATATTATCCATGTTGTGGGAAGTGAAGTTTGAATTTATTTATTATTTACTTATTTTTTTTGTGTAACTGTGTTTTAAAGTGGATTTTTTGGTTTGCACAAATTATATGATTTTTTACTTATAGAATTTGTCTACAAAATTCTATGTAATCTATTCGGGATTATGCTGTATGTTTTCAGTTGTGGATTTTTACGTGTTCACCTTGCAGTGTGTTGTATGTAAAGCATCTTATTTTACAGATGAGATTGCATCTTTCCCTTTCTTTAATTAGATAATACCAATATAATAAAAAAAATGACACAGTAACCTTTAACACATTTTATAAACTAGTGCATACATACTCGATGTAATAATTTGATTTGCACACAAGATACGGATAACACATCATTAATCATCATTAAGTAGAGCTCGAGATACAACTTCTGATTTAATGAATATTCAACATTGATAAATAAAAGTAGATGAAGTGTTTACATAATGAGGTCAGATCCACAGTTAACAACATTAAAACAAAAACAAGGAACCAAATACAGACATAAACAAACAATAACAAGAGCCTCCCCGCTCTGTTGCATGATCCACAGTAGAAATTGAGCATATCTTTAGAATTTGGTTCAGCACACCATGATTAGATATTTATCCTGTTAATCTAAGAACAGAAATAGGAAAAAATCGGATCAATATTCTGTCATAAATCATCAATATTAAAATAAGCAAGAAATTACTTTGTAATATTTTTTAAAACCAAGTGCATCTTTTGTAACCATTCGATATCTGCATAACTTGTATAATAGTCGCCCAACCAATTATACAAGCAAAAATAAGATCAAGAAAAGAAATTGTAAGTGCGGGGGAAAGTGGGGAAGAACCACAACCGGGTAGCTAGATCCAATAACGATTCCAAACGGAAAAATAAGGCCAAATATACCGATATCTAATATGAGGATCGCTGTCACAAGTGCCATTGTGAATAGTATGTTGTTGAAAGAGATGAAGGCGAGACCAAACTTACAACCATCAGCGCTACCATCAGGTGAAGGGGGGTTGAGCACCCCCTGATATGCAGAATTAGCTATGAATGCAGCAGCAGCAAGAAACAGATTTCTCATCTCCATTGAGAAACCATTCAATTCCAAACAAGTTAGAACAAATCTCTCTGACGTATTAATTCTCAATCTTTTTAAATATTCTACAGCAGACTCTGTACTTTCTTGTCTCTCTTTCATTGTATAATCCACCAAAACTTCTATAAATCTGTTCAGTTAATTCAAAGGGTGAATATTGTCCAGCAATATCTATGGGTATTTGTTGGGAATTATTTTTCTTCCCAATATGAGTCGACCTTTCCAATAACATCTTCGTTGCCTGAAAAATGGAATTAAAAAATAGAAGTAAAAAATAAGAGTAAAAAAGTAAGATTAAACAAATAATTTACCTCTACATTTTGTTGCAAGGCTGCTATCTACAATGGTCTGTTTCCAATTTCATCCTTCTGATTGATCACCTTATTCCTATAATTTATACGCCTATCCAACCAACCCAAGATTATTTTGAAGGTAACAAAACACCTCTTCTATATGGCTGTGTGAAGCAGTGTTTTTCTTTCAGCATTTATGTCCAGAACAGATTCTGAACGCCCACGTAAAAAACAAACTAAAAATCTTAGATCCATTTCGCTAGTAGCCATACTAACCAACAGATGCAACGGGATCATGGCATTAATGCCCAGTACTCTATTCAAACTGGGGTCACACTTGGCCATTTGTTTGGCCAAGTCAAGGCACCTGTGCACTCGTAATATAAAGAGTTGTAAAAATAAATCAATTCAGCTTCTTACTATACTGAGGCATTGTTTTCAAGATCTGTAAACACACAGAGCTTCTACCCACCAATACAATTGCGTGCAATGCGGTGTTGCCGAAACCAACTTCAGCTAACAAAGTTAGATTTCTATGCACAAGAGTTAGAAATCCCTCTATATCTCCCCCCTTCTTTTATATACTAGTTGAGATCTTCCATACTGGGCAGTGGGAGATGACTCCCAGGTTGGGGAGTCGTAGATCATGACTGTTATGGAGATGGTCTTCATCAATTTTCTCAGCTAACCCGTCATCTGAAATGGAGGAATAGATGCACCCGAACAACTGTCTGATTATTCAAAGCTTAGAAAACTTATGGGTAACTGCAAAAAAATCACACAAAGAGAATCAAAAAATTGCTCCACATGACAACCTCGGGGAATCAGATCAACATAACCACCGGTTGACAATTGCGACATTATTCAATATAATATACAGTAATAGAGCTGATGATCATATGTAGGTTGATTCATCCGATGGAAATGGTCTATTTAACAGAGCATTCAAGACAATAGCTATTGTCATATTAGGTTTGGCACCCATTTCTTGATGAGCACTGTGTGATTTCTGTATGGGTGCATGAAAATTTTGTGCTTGTAATATGGATATATACATGATAATATACATGAAATTTCAACCGTTCATCTCATGAAATCTAACGGCTCACATTTAATATAGAATAAATAAATAGCAAAAAAAATTCAAATTTACATGACTTGAAATTTCATGAAAATATAGAAAACTCATAGCTTTTATAACCCTAGGCTATGAACAGCAATACATCGTCAATAACAAAACCAATAGTTGAAAACTATTTCCATCAAAGAAGATCCATCTTCTTCAACTCATCCAAGCACAATATCTTAACTGATACATCGGAACAAAAACATTACAACAACCCAACAAAACAATACAATTCTGCAGATTATATGATTTTTTACTTGTAGAGTTTGTCTACATTTCTATGTAGTCTGTTCGGGATTATGCTGTATGTTTTCAGTTGTGGATTCTTACATATTCACCTTGCTGTATGTATAACACTTTGTTTTGTTTTTTGTATCAATTCTGTAATTTTCAGATGAGGTTTGCCGGTTCCCTTTTCTTTAATTAGCTAATATCAATATAATAAAAAACCTAATAGAAATCTCTATATAATAAAATTGATCATTAAACAATAATTAAAAAAATAGAATAATCATATGAAATGACACTGAGCTTTAACACCTTGTTTAAACTAGTGCATACATACCCGATGTAACATTTTGATACACACAAGATACAAATAACACATCATTAATCATTACTAAGTAGAGCTCGAGATACAATTTTTGAGTTAATGAATATTCAACATTAATAAATAAAAGTAGATGAAGAGTTCACATAATTAGATCAGATCTAGAGTTAACAACATTAAAACAAGCACAAGGAACCAACTACAGACTTAAACAAACGATAACAATATATTCTACGCTCTGTTGCATGATCCACAGTAGAAATTGAACTTATCTTTAGGATTTGGTTCATCACACCATGATTAGATATTTCTCTTATTAATCTGAGAACAGAAGCTGGAAAAAATCTGATCAATATTTTGTCATATAAATCATCAATATTAAAATAAGCAAGAAATTACCTTGTAATATTTTTTAAAACCAAGTGCATATTCTTTGACCATTCGATATCTGCATAACTTGTATAATAATATCCCAACCAACGATGTAAGCAAAACACTATTAAATAAGATCAAGACAACAAAATAAGCGTGGGGCAAAGTGTGGAAGAACAACAACAAGGTAGCTAGATCCATAACGGTTCCAAACGAAAAAACAAGGCCAATTATACCAATATCTAATATGATGATCGCTGTCATAAGTGACATTGTGGATAGTATGGTGTTGAAAGAGATGAAGGCAAGACCAAACTTACGACCATCAGCACTACCATCAGCTGAAGGGGGGTTGAGCACCCCTTGATATGCAAAACTTGTCATTAAAGCAGCAGCAACAAGAAACAGATTTCTTATCTCCATTGAGAAACCATTCAATTTCAAATAAGTTAGAACAAATCTATTGTCATATTGATTCTCAATGTCTTTAAATATTCTATAGTAGACTCTTCATTTTCTTGTCTTCCTTTCATTGTATAATCCACCAGAACTTCTATAAACTGTTCAGTTATTTCAGAGGGTGAATATTGTCCAGCAATATCTAGGGGTGTTTGTTGGGAATTATTTTTCTTCCCAATATGAGCAGACCTTTCCAATAACATCTTCATTGTCGCAAAAACAAAATTAAAAAACAGAAGTAAAGCAGAAGTAAAAACAAGAGTAAAAAAGTAAAATTAAAAAAATAATTTTCTTCTACATTTTGATGCTATGTGCAATGGTCTGTTTCCAATTTCATCCTTCTGATTGATCACCTTCTTCCTATAATTTATACGTCTATCCATCCAGCCCAAGATTATTTTGAAGACAACAAAACACTTCTTCTCTGTGGCTATGTGAAGCAATATTTTCTTTCAGATTCTGGACACTCACATACAAAACAAACTAACAATCTTAGATCCATTACGCTAGTAGCCATACTAACCAATAGATACTAACCTATAGATTCAACCCATCAAGAACAGTTGCCTTCTTGAACCAATCAAGAAGAGCGGTCTTCTTGGACCCACCAACAACCAAGAATAACATCTTAATTAATATATCCGAACAAAAAAATTACAGCAGCCCAAAAAAAATACAATTCCTCATATTATATGATTTTTTACTTGTAGAATTTGTCTACAATTCTATGTAGTTTGTTCAGGATTATGTTGTATGTTTTCAGTGGTGGATTCTCACGTATTCAACTTGCTGTCTATTGTATGTATAGCACGTTGTTTTGTTTTTTTGTACCAATTCTGCAATTTACAAATGAAATTAGTTGTTCCCCTTTCTTTAATTAGCAAATACCAATCTAATAAAAAAATCTAATATAAATCTCTATATAATAAAATTGATCATTAAACAACAATTAAAAAAATCAAATAATCATACAAAATGACACAATAAGCTTTAACACATTGTTTAAACTAGTGCATAAATACTCCATAACTGATGTAACATTTTGATACACACAACATTAATCATCACTAAGTAGAGCTCGAGATACGATTTGTGAGTTAATGAATATTCAACATCAATAAATAAAAGTAGATGAACAATTCACATAATGAGATCAGATCCAGAGTTAACAACATTAAAACAAGCACAAGGAACCAACTATAGACTTAAACAAATGATAACAAGAATCTCCTTGCTCTGTTGCATGATCCACAGTAGAAATTGAACTTATTTTTATGATTTGGTTCATCACACCATGATTAAATATTTCTCCTATTAATCTGAGAACAGAATCAGGAAAAAATCTGATCAATATTTTGTCATATAAATCATCAACATTAAAATAAGCAAGAATATCCGTGTAATATTTTTAAAACCAAGTGCATCTTCTGTGACCATTCGATATCTGCATAAGTTGTATAATAGTCTCCCAACCAACGATACAAGCAAAATAATAATAAATAAGATCAAGATAGGAAACTGGAAGTATGGGGAAAGTGGGAAAGAACAGCAGCCAGGTAGCTAGATCCCATAGCGATTCCAAACGGAAAAACAATACCAAATATATTGATATCTAATATGAGGATCACTGTCACAAGTGATATTGTGAATAGTATGGTGTTGAGAGAGATGAAAGCGAGACCAAACTTACGACCATCAGCACTAACATCAGCTGAAGAGGGGCTAAGCACCCCCTGATATGCAGAACTAACCATGAAAGCAGCAACAACAATATACAGATTTCTCATCTCCATTGAGAAACCATTCAATTTCAAACAAGTTAGAACAAAGCTCCCTATCATATTGATTCTCAATGTCTTTAAATATTCTACAGTAGACTCTGCACTTTTTTGTCTCCTTTTCATTGTACAATCCATCAGAACTTCTATAATCTGTTGATTTAATTCAAAGGGTGAATATTGTCCAGCAATATCTAGGGGTGTTTGTTGGGAATTATTTTTCTTTCCAATATGAGCAGACCTTTGCAATAACATCTTCATTGTCTGTAAAACAAAAGTAAAAAACAGAAGTAAAAAACATGAGTAAAAAAGTAAAATTAAAATAATAATTTACCTCTACATTTTGTTGCAAGACAGCTATGTGCAATAGTCTGTTTCTAATTTCATCCTTCTGATTGATCACCTTCATCCTATAATTTATACGTCTATCCAAATAGTACAAGATTATTTTAAATGCAACAAAATGCCTCTTCTCTATGGCTTTGTGAAGCAGTATTTTTCTTTCGACATTTATGTCCACAACAAATTTTGGACTCTCGCATAGAAAACAAACTAACAATCTTAGATCCATTTCGCTAGTAGTCGTACTAACCAACAGATGCAACGGGGTCATGGCGTTAATGCCCAGTAGTCCATTTAAACTGGGGTCACACTTGGCCATTTGTTTGGCCAAGTCATGATGCCCGTGCAATATTGCGGTATGAAGAGTTGTCAACATAAATCAATTCAGCTTCTTACTATACTGAGGCATTGTCTTCAAGATTTGTAAACACACAAAGTTTCTACCCACCAATGCACTTGCGTGCAATGGAGTGTTGCCGAAATCAACTTCAGCAAACGAAGTTGGATTTCTACGCACAAGAGTTAGGAATCTCTCTGTCTCCCCCTTCTATTACATACCTATTGAGATCTTCCATACTGGGCAGTGGGAGATCGCCCCCCAGGTTGGGGAGTTGTAGATCATGGCTGTCATGGAGATGGTCTTCATCCATTTTCTCAGCTAACAGCCAGTCTGAAATGGAGGAATAGATGCACCCGAACAGCTGTCTGATTATTCAAAGTTTAGAAAACTTATGGGTACCTACAAAAAAATCATATAAAGAAAATTAAAAAAATTGCTCCACATGACTGCCTCAGGGAATCATATCAACATAATCACCGGTTGACAAATGCATCATTATCCTATACAATATACAGTAATGGAGCTGATAGCCTTACGCAGGTTGATTCATCTGATAGAAATGGTATGTTTAACAGAGCATTCAAGACAATAGTTATTGTCATACTAGGTTTTGCAGTCATTTCTTGATGAGCACTGTGTGATTTCTGTATGAGTGCATGAAAATTTTGTGTTTGTGATATGGATATATACATTAAATTTCAATAGTTCATCTCATGAAATTTAATGGCTCAGATTTAATGTAAAATAAATAAAAAGTAAAAAAAATTCAAATTTCCGGGAATTAAAATCTCATTAAAAAAACTCATAGCTTCTCTCAACTAAGGCTATGAACAACAATACAGCATCAATAACAAAACAATTAGTTGAAAACTATTTCCATAAAAGAAGATCCATCTTCTTCAATCCACCAAGAACAGTCGTCGTCTTGAACCCAGCAAGAAGAGTAGTATTCTTGAACCCACCAACATCCAAGCACAACATCTTAATTGATATATCACAACAAAAAATTTACTGCAACCCAACAAAAGAGTACATTTCCTCTCATGATATGATTCTTTACTTGTAGAATTTGTCTACAATTCTATGTAGTCTGTTTGGGATTATGTTGTATGATTTCAGTCGTAGATTCTTACGTATTCACCTTGTAGTCTGCTGTATGTATAACACTTTATTTTATTTTTTGTACCAATTCTATAATTTACAGATGAGATTAGTTGTTCCCTTTTCTTTAATTAGCCAATAACAATATAATAAAAAAATCTAATAGAAATCTCTATAAAATAAAATTGATCATTAAACAACAATTTAAAAATAAAATAATCAAACAAAATAATACCGTGAGCTTTAACACCTTGTTTAAACTGGTGCATACATACACGATGTAACATTTTTTATACACACAAGATACAGATAACACATCATTAATCATCACTAAGTAGAGCTCGAGATACAACTTTTGAGTTAATGAATATTTAACATTAATAAATAAAAGTAGATGAAAATTTCACATAGTGAGATTAGATCCAGAGTTAACAACATTAAAACAAGCACAAGCAACCAACTACAGACTTAAACAAATGATAACAAGAGTCTCCCGCTCTGTTGCATGATCCACAATAAAAATTGAACTTATCATTAAGATTTGGTTCAGTACATGATGATTAGATATTTCTCCTATTAATCTGAGAACAGAAGTAGAAAAAAAATCTAATCAATATTTTCTAATATAAATAATCAATCCTAAAATAAGCAAGAAATTACATTATAATATTTTTTTAAAACCAAGTGCATCCTCTGTGACCATTCGATATCTGCATAAGTTGTATAATAATCTCCCAACCAACGATACTAGCAAATCACTATTAAATAAGATCAAGACAAGAAACTGCAAGTGTGAGGGAAAGTGGGAAAGAACCGCAACTAGGTAGCTAGATCCCATAGCGGTTCCAAACGAAAAAACAATACCAAATATACTGATATCTAATATGAGGATCGCTGTCACAAGTGACATTGTGAATAGTATGATGTTGAAAGAGATGAAGGCGAGATCAAACTTACGACCATCAGCACTACCATCAGCTGAAGGGGAGCTGAGCACCTCCTAATATGCAGAACTAGCCATGAAAGCAGCAGCAACAAGAAATAGATTTCTCATCTCAATTGAAAAACCATTCGATTTCAAACAAGTTAGAACGAATATATCTGTCATATTGATTCCTAATGTCTTTAAATATTCTACAGCACACTCTGCACTTTTTTGTTTCACTTTCATTATATAATCCACCAGAACTTCAATAATATGTTCAGTTAATTCAGAGGGTGAATATTGTCCAGCAATATCTAGGGATTGTTTGTTGGGAATTATTTTTCACCCCAATATCAGCAGACCTTTCCAATAACATCTACATTGCCTGAAAAACAGGACTAAAAAATTTAGTAAAAAAGTAAGATTAAAAAAATAATTTACCTCTATATTTTGTTGCAAGACTGTTATATGCAATGATCTGTTTCCAATTTCATTCCTCTAATTGATCACCTTCTTCCTATAATTTATATGTCAATCGAACCAGCCGAAGATTATTTTGAAAGCAACAAAATGCCTCTTCTCGATGGCTATGTGAAGCAGTATTTTTCTTTCAGCATTTATGTCCAGAATATATTCTGGACACTCACATAGAAAACAAACTAACAATCTTATATCAATTTCGCTAATCGCCACACTAACCAACCGATGCAACGGGGTCATGGCGTTAATGCCCTGTACTCCATTCAAATTGGGGTCACACTTGGCCATTTGTTTGGCCAAGTCATGGTGCCCGAGTAATATTTCAATATGAAGAGCTGTCAACATAAATCCACTCAGCTTCTTACTATACTGAGGCATTGTTTTCAATATCTGTAAACACACAGAGCTTCTACCCACCAATGCACTTGCGTGCAATGGGGTGTTGACAAAACCAACTTCAGCTAACAAAATTGGAATTCTACGCACAAGAGTTAGGAATCCCTCTATATCCCCCCTTCTATTATATTCCATACTGGGCAATGGGAGATCTCCCCCATGTTGGGGAGTTGTAGATCATGGCCGTCATGGAGATGGTCTTCATCCATTTTCTCAGCTAACAGTCAGTCTGAAATGGAGAAATTGTTGCACCCTAACAAATGTCTGGTTATTCAAAGTTTAGAAAACTTATGGGTACCTGTGAAAAAATCACACAAAGAGAATCAAAAAAATTGCACCACATGACAGCCTTGGTGAATCAGATCAACATACTACCAGTTTAGAAATGCAACATTATCCAAGACTATATATAGTAATGGAGCTGATGGCCATACGCAGGCTGATTCATCTGATGGAAATGGTCTGTTTAACAGAGCATTCAGGACAATAGCTATTGCCGTACTAGGTTTCGCAGCCATTTATTGATGAGCACTGTGTGAATTCTGTATGGGTGAATGAAAATTTTGTGTTTGTGATATGGATACATATATGATAATATACATAGAAATTTCAACCGTTCATCTCATGAAATTTAATGGCTCATATTTAATATAAAATAAATAAAATGCAAAAAAAGTCAAATTTACGTGACTTAAAATTTCATGGAAATATGAAAAACTCATAGCATCTCTCAACCAAGGCTACGAACAGCAATACATCGTCAATAACAAAACCTATAGTTGAAAACTAATTCCATCAAAGAAGATTCATCTTCTTCAATCCTCAAAGAACAGTCGTCTTCTTGAACCCACCAAGAAGAGCGGTCTTCTTGGACCCACCAACATCGAAGCACAACATTTTCAATTGATACATCAGAACAAAAAATTTACAGCAGCCAAACAAAACAATACAATTCCTCAGATTATATAGTTTTTTACTTGTAGAAATTGCCTACAATTCTATGTAGCCTGTTATGGATTATGCTGTATGTTTTCAGTTGTGGATTCTTATGTATTCACCTTGCAGTCTGGTGTATGTGTAGCACCTTGTTTTGTTTTTTGTACCAATTATAAAATTTACAGATGTGATTAGTTATTCCCCTTTCTTTAATTTTTTTCCCATTGTGCTTGCTTTTATTTATTAGCTAATACCAATATAATAAAAAAAGATCTAATAAAAATCTCTATATACTAAAATTTATCATTAAACAACAATTAAAAAATAATATTGTCATACAAAATGACAAAATGAACTTTAACACCTTGTTTAAACTAGTGCATACATACTCGACGTAACATTTTGATTTGCACACAAGATACGGATAACACATCATTAATCATCACTAAGTAGAGTTCCAAATACAACTTTTGAGTTAACAATATTCACCATTAATAAATAAAAGTAGATGAAGAGTTGACATAATGAAATCTGATTCAGAGTTATAGTATTAAAGCAAGCACAATCAACCAACTACAGACTTAAACAAACGATAACAAGAGTCTCCCCGCTCTGTTGCACGGTCCACATTAGAAATTGAACTTATCTTTAGAATTTGGTTCAGCACATAATGATTAGATATTTCTCCTATTAATCTGAGAACAGAAGCAGGAAAAAATCAGATCAATATTTTGTCATATAAATAATCAATATTAAAATAAGCAAGAAATTACCTTGTAATATTTTTTTAAAAACCAATTGCATCTTCCGTGACCATTCGATATCTACATGTATAATAGTCTCCCAAGATGCAAGCAAAACACTATTAAATAAGATCAAGACTAGAAACTGCAAGTGTGGGGGAAAGTGAGGAAGAGCCGCAGCCAGGTAGCTAGATAGCATAGCATTTCCTAGCGGAAAAACAAGGCCAAATATACAGATATCTAATATGAGGAGCGCTGTCACAAGTGACATTATGAATAGTATGGTGTTGAAAGAGATGAAGGCGAGACCAAACTTACAACCATCAACACTACCATCACCTGAAGGGGAGCTGAGTACCTCCTGATATGCAAAACTAGCCATGAAACCAGCAGCAGCAAGAACTGATTTCTCATCTCCATTGAGAAACCATTCAATTTCAAACAAGTTAGAGCAAATCTCTCTATCATATTGATTCTCAATGTCTTTAAATGTTCTACAGCAAACTTTGCACTTATGGTCTCCCTTTCATTCTATTATCATTATAATATCTATAATTTGTTCAGTTGATTTAGATGGTGAATATTGTCCAGCAATATTTAGGAGTATTTGTTGGGGATTATTTTTCTTCACAATACGAGCAGACCTTTCCAATAACATCTTTATTATCTAAAAATAGAAGTAAAAAAGTAAGATTAAATAAATTATTTACCTCTACATTTTGTTGCAAGACTGATATGTGCAATGGTCTGTTTCCAATTTTATCCTTCTGATTTATCACCTTCTTCCTATAATTTATACGTCTATCCAACATTACCAATATTATTTCGAAGGCAACCAAATGCCTCTTCCCGATGGCTATGTGAAGCAGCGTTTTTCTTTCAACGTTGATGTCAGAACAAATTCCAGACACTCACATTATGAAAACAGACTAACAATCTTAGATCCACTTCACTAGTAGTCATACTAACCAATAGATGCAGCGGGGTCATGGCGTTAATGCCCGGTACTCCATTCAAACTAGGGTCACACTTGGCCATTGGTTTGGCCAAGTCATGGTGCCCGTGAAATATTCGAATATGAAGAGTTGTCAACATAAATCAATTCAACTTCTTATTATACTGAGACATTTTCTTCAAGATCTGCAAACACTCAGAGCTTCAACTCACCAAGGCACTTGCGTGCAATGGGGTGTTGCTGAAACCAACTTCAGCTAACAAAGTTGGATTTCTACGCACAAGAGTTAGGAAATCCTCTATATCTCCCCCTACTATTATATACCTGTTGAGATTTCCATACTGGGCAGTGGGCGATCTCCCCCAGGTTGGGGAGTTGTATATCATGGCCATCAGGGAGATGGTCTTCATCCATTTTCTCTACTAACAGTTAGTCTGAAATGGAGGAATATGCACCTAAACAACCATCTGATTATTTAAAGCTTAAAAAACTTTTGGATACCTACGAAAAAATCACACAAAGAGAATAAAAAAAATGCTCCACATGACAGCCTCGGGGAATCAGACCAACATACCACCAGTTGACAAATGCAACATTATCCAATACTATATACAGTAATGGAGCTGATGGCCATACACAAGCTGATTCATCTGATGGAAATGGTCGGTTTAATAGAGAATTTAAGACAATAGTTATTGCCATACTAGGTTTGACAGCCATTTCTTTATGAGCATTGTATGATTTATGTATGGGTGAATGAAAACTTTGCGTGTGATATGAATACATACATGATAATATACATGAAATTTCACCCGTTCATCTCATGAAATATAATGGCTCAGATTTGATATAAAATAAATAAAAAGCAAAAAAAATTCAATATTACGTGACTTAAAATCTCATGGAAATATGAAAAACTCATAACTTCTCTCAACCAAGGTTATGAACAACAATACATCGTCAATAACAAAAACAATAGTTGAAAACTATTTCAATAAAAGAAGATCCATCTTCTTCAACCCACCAAGAACATTCGTCTTCTTGAACCCACCAAGAAGAGCGGTCCTCTTGGACCCACCAATATCGAAGCACAACATCTTAATTGATACATCAGAATAAAAAATTTACAGCAGCCCAACAAAACAATACAATTCCTCAAATTATATGGTTTCTTACTTGTAGAATTTGTCTGCGATTTTATGTAGCCTGTTATGGATTATGCTGTATGGTTTTCAGTTGTGGATTCATGTGTATTCACCTTGCAGTCTGTTGTATGTGTAGCACCTTGTTTTATTTTTTGTACCAATTCTAAAATTTACAGATGAGATTAGCCGTTCCCCTTTCATTAAATAGCTAATACCAATATAATAAAAAAATCTAATAGAAATCTCTATATGATAAAATTGGTCATTAAACAACAATTAAAAAATAATATTGTCATACAGAATGACACTGTGAACTTTAACACCTTATTTAAACTAGTGCATACATACTCGATGTAACATTTTGATTTGCACACAAGATACGGATAACACATCATTAATCATCACTAAGTAGAGTTCCAAATACAACTTTTGAGTTAACAATATTCACCATTAATAAATAAAAGTAGATGAAGAGTTGACATAATGAAATCTGATTCAGAGTTATAGTATTAAAGCAAGCACAATCAACCAACTACAGACTTAAACAAACGATAACAAGAGTCTCCCCGCTGGGTTGCATGATCCACAGTACAAATTGAACTTATCTTTAAGATTTGGTTCAGCACACAATCATTAGATATTTCTCCTATTAATCTAAGAAAAGAAGCAAGAAAAAATCTGATTAGTATTTTGTCATATAAATAATCAATATTAAAATAAGTATGAAATTACCTTGTATATTTTTTTTAAAACCAATTGCATCTTACGTGACCATTCGATATCTGCATGTATAATAGTCTCTCAACCAACGATACAAGCAAAACACTACTATATAAGATCAAGACAAAAAATTGCAAGTGTAGGGGAAAGTGAGGAAGAGCCGCAGCCAGGTAGGTAGATCCCATAGCATGTCCAAACGGAAAAACAAGGCCAAATTTACCAATATCTAATATGAGGATTGCTGTCACAAGTGACATTGTGAATAGTATGGTGTTGAAAGAGATGAAGGAGAGACCAAACTTATGACCATCAACACTACTATCACCTTAGGGGAGCTGAGTACCTCCTGATATGCAGAACTAGCCATGAAAGCAGCAGCACCAAGAAACAGATTTCTCATCTCCATCAAGAAACCATTCAATTTCAAACAAGTTAGAACAAATCTCTCAATCATATTGATTCTCAATATCTTTAAATATTCTACAGCAGACTCTGCACTTTCTTGTCTCCCTTTCATTGTATAATCCACCATAACTTCTATAATCTGTTCAGCTATTTTAGAGGGTGAATATTGTCCAGCAATATCTAGGGGTATTTATTGGGAATTATTTTTCTTCTCAATATGAGCAGAGCTTTCCACTGCCTGAAAATAGAATTAAAAACCAGAAGTAAAAAACAGGAGTAAAAAAGTAAGATTAAAAAAATTGCTTACCCCTACATTTTATTGCATGACTGCTATGTGCAATGGTCTGTTTCCCATTCCATCCTTCTGATTGATCACCTTCTTCCTATAATTTATATGTCTATCCAACCAGCCCAAGATTATTTTGAAGGTGACAAAATGCCTCTTCCCTATGGTTATGTGAAGCCGTGTTTTTCTTTCAGCGTTTATGTCCAGAACAGATTCTAGACACTCACATAGAAAACAAACTAACAATCTTAGATGCACTTCACTAGTAGCAATACTAACCAATAGATGCAACGGGTCATTATGTTAATGCCCGGTACTTCATTCAAACTGGGTCACACTTGGCCATTTATTTGGCAGGTCATCGTGCCCGTGAAATATTCGAATATGAAGAGTTGTCAACATAAATCCATTCAGCTTCTTACTGTACTTAGGCATTGTCTTCAAGATCTGTTAGCACACAGAGCTTCTACACACCAAGGCACTTGCACACAAAGGGGTTTTGCCGAAACCAGCTTCAGCTAATAAAGTTGGATTTCTACGCACAAGATTTAGGAATCCCTCTATATCTCCCCCACTATTATATACCTATTGAGATCTTCCATACTGGGCAATGGGAGATCGCCACCTAGGTGGGGAGATGTAGATCATGGCCGTCAGGGAGATTGTCTAAACAATTTTCTCAACTAACAGTCAGTCTGAAATGGAGGAATAGATGCACCCAAACAACCGTCTGATTATTCAAAGCTTAGAAAACTTATGGATACCTGCGAAAAAATCACACAAAGAGAATAAAAAAATTGCTTCACATGACAGCCTCGAGGAATCAAATCAATATAACCACCGGGTGGCAAATGCAACATTATCCAATACAATATATGGAGATGGAGCTGATGGTCATACGCTGGCTGATTCATCTGATGGAAATGGCTTGTTTACAAGAGCATTCAAGACAATAGCTATTGCCATACTAGGGCTTGCAACCATTTCTTGATGAGCACTGTGTGATTTCAGTATGGGTGCAGGAAGATTTTGTTTTTGTGATATGGATATATACATGAAATTTCAACCGTTCATCTCATGAAATCTAATGGCGCAGATTTAATATAAAATAAATAAAAAGAAAAAAAAACTTAAATGTACATGACTTAAAATCTAATGGAAATATGGAAAACTCATACCTTCTCTCAACGCAGGCTATGAACAGCAATACATCGTCAATAACAAAACTCATAGTTGAAAACTATTTCCATCAAAGAAGGTCCATCTTCTTCAACCTACCAAGAACGGTCGTCTTCTTGAACCCACCAAGAAGAGTGGTCTTCTTGGACCCACCAACATCCTAGCATAATATCTTAATTGATACATGAGAAAAGAAATTGACAGCAGCCCAACAAAATAATACAATTCTTCAGATTATATGATTGTTTACTTGTAGAATTTATCTAAAATTCTATGTAGTCTGTGCGGGATTATGCTGTATGTTTTCAGTTGTGGATTCTTATGTGTTCAACTTGCAATCTGCGGTATATATAGCACCTTGTTTTATTTTGTGCATCAATCATGTAATTTACAGATGAGATTAACCGTTCCCCTTTCTTTAATTAGCTAATACAAATATAATAAAAAAATCTAATAGAAATCTCTATATAATAAAATTGATCATAGAATTTTAGAGGTTTACATTTTGATTTACACACAAGATACAAATAATACATCATTAATCATCACTAATTAGTGCTCGAGATACAACTTTTGATTCAACATTAATAAATAAAAGTAGATGAAAAATTCACAAAATGAGATCAGATCCTGCGTTAACAACATTAAGATAAGCACAAGGAACCAACAAACAAATAACAAGAGTCTCCCCGCCCTGTTGCATGGTCCACAGTAGAAATTGAACTTATCTTTAAGATTTAGTTCAGCACACTATGATTAGATATTTCTCCTATTAATCTGATAACAGAAGTAGGAAAAAATCTAATAAATATTTTTTCATATAAATAATCAATATTAAAATAAGTAAGAAATTACCTTGTAATATTTTTTTTAAAACCAAGTGCATATTCTGTGACCATTCGATATTTGCATAACTTGTATAATAGTCTCCCAACTAACGATACAAGCAAAACACTGTTAAATAAGATCAAGAAAAGAAACTTCAAGCGTGGGGAAAGTGGGGAAAAACCGCAGCCAATTAGCTCGATCCCATATCGGTTCCAAACAAAAAAACAAGGCAAAATATACCGATATCTAATATGAGGATCGCTGTCACAAGTGACATTATGAATAGTATGGTTTCGAAAGAGATGAAGGCAAGACCAAACTTACGACCATCAGCACTACCATCAGCTGAAGGGGGCTAAGCACCCCCTGATATGCAGAACTAGCCATGAAAGCAGCAGCAGCAAGAAACAAATTTCTCATCTTCATTGAGAAACCATTCAATTTCAAACAAGTTAGAACAAATCAATCTGTCATATTGATTCTCAATGTCTTTAAATATCCTATAGCAAACTCTGCACTTTCTTGTCTCCCATTCATTGTATAATCCACCAGAACTTCTATAATCTGTTCAGTTAATTCAGAGGGTGAATATTGTCCATCAATATCTAGGGGTGTTTGTTGGGAATTATTTTCCTTCCCAATATGAGCACACCTTTCCAACAACATCTTCATTGCTTGAAAACAGAATAAAAAATAGAAGTAAAAAAAGGAGTAAAAAATTAAGATTAAAAAAATAATTTACCTCTACATTTTGTTGCAAGACTGTTATGTGCAATGGTCTGTTTCCACTTTCATGCTTATGAATGATCACATTCTTCCTATAATTTATACATCTATCCAACCAGCCCAAGATTATTTTGAAGGCAATAAAACGCCTCTTCTCTATGGCTATGTGAATAGTGTTTTTCTTTCAGCGTTTATGTTCAGAACAGATTCTGGACACTCACATAGAAAACAAACTAACAATCTTAGATCCATTTTGCTAGTAGCCATACTAACCAATATATGCAGCGGGGCCATGGCATTAATGCCCGGTATTCCATTCAAATTGGGGTCACACTTGGCCATTTGTTTGGCCAAGTTATGGTGCCCGTGCAATATTGCAATATGAAGAGCTATCAACACAAATCTATTTAGCTCCTTACTATACTGAGGCATTGTCTTCAAGATCTGTAAACAAATAGAGCTTCTACCCACCAATGCACTTGCGTGCAACGGGGTGTTGCCAAAACCAACTTATGCTAACAAAGTTGGATTTTTGCGCACGAAAGTTAGGAACCCATATATATCTCTCTTTTCTATTATATACTTGTTGAGATCTTCCATACTTGGCAGTGAGAGATCGCCCCCAGGTTGGGGAGTGTAGATCATGGCTGTCATGGAGATGGTCTTCATCCATTTTCTCAGCTTAACAGTTTGTCTGAAATGGAGGAACAAATGCACTCGAACAACAATCTGATTATTCAAAGCGTAGAAAACTTATGAGTACCTGCGAAAAAATCACACAAAGAGAATCAAAAAAATTGCTCCACATGACAATCTCGGAGAATCAGATCAACAAAATCACCTGGTGACAAATGCAACCTTATCCAATGCAATATACAGTGATGGAGCTGAAGGTAGCAAAATGTCTCTTCCCTATGGCTATGTGAAGCAATGTTTTTCTTTCAGCGTTTATGTCCAGAACGGATTCTGGACACTCACATAGAAAACAAACTAACAATCTTTGATCCATTTCGCTAGTAGAAATACTAACCAACAGATGCAACGGGGGCATGGTGTTAATGCCCGATACTCCATTCAAACTAGGGTCACACTTGGCCATTTGTTTGGCCAAAGAGAATCAAAAAAATTGCTCCACATGACAGCCTTGGGGAATGAGATCAACATAACCACTGGGTGACAAATGCAACATTATCCAATACAATATACAATGATGGAGCAGATGGCCATATGCAGGCCAATTCATTAGATGGAAATGGTCTGTTTAACAGAGCATTCAAGACAATAGCTATTGAAATACTGGTTTGGCAGCCATTTGTTGATGAGCACTGTGTGATTTCTGTATGGGTGCATGAAACTTTTATGTTCACGATATGGATATATACATGATAATATAGATGAAATTTCAACCGTTCATTTCATGAAATATAATGGCTAAGATTTAATATAAAAATAAATAAAAGAAAAAATCTCAAATTTACGTGACTCATGGAAATATGGGAAACTCATAACTTCTCTTAACTCAGGCTATGAACAACAATACATCGTCAATAACAAAACCAATAGTTGAAAACTATTTCCATCAAAGAAGATCCATCTTCTTCAACCCACCCAGAACAGTTATCTTCTTGAACCCACCAAGAAGAGCGTCCTTCTTGGACCCACCAACATCCAAACATAATATCTTGATACATCAAAACAAAAAATTTACAGCAGCCCAACAAAACAATACAATTCCTAAGATTATATGATTTTTTACTTGTAGAATTTGTCTACAATTCTATGTAGTATGATCGGCATTATGCTGTATATTTTCAGTTGTGGATTCTTACTTATTCACCTTGCAGACTGCTATATGCAAAGCACTTTTTTTGTACCAATTCTGTAATTTACAGATAAGATTAGCCGTTCCCCTGTCTTTATTTAGCTAAAACCAATATAATAAAAAAGATCTAATAAAAAGCTCTACATAATAAAATTGATCATTAAACAACAATTAAAACATAAAATAATCATACAAAATGATACACTGTGCTTTAACACCTTTTTTAACTAGTGCATACATACTCGATGTAACATTTTGATTTACACACAAGATACAGATAACTCATTATTAATCATCACTAAGTAGAGCTCGAGATAGAACTTTTGAGTTAATAAATATTCAACATCAATAAATAAAAGTAGATGAAGAGTTCACGTAATGAGATCAGATCCAGTTAACAACATTAAAACAAGCACAATAAACCAACTACAGACTTAAACAAACGATAACAAAAGTCTCCCCGCTCTGTTGCATGATCCACAGTAGAAATTGAACTTATCTTTTGGATTTGGTTCGGCACACCATGATTAGATATTTTTCCTATTAGTCTGAGAATAGAAGCATGAAAATAATTGATCAATATTTTATCATATAAATCATCAATATTAAAATAAGCAAGAAATTATCTTGTAATATTTTTTAAAACCAAGTGCATCTTCTGTGACCAATCGATATCCGCATAACTTGTATAATAGTTTCCCAACCAACGATACAAGCAAAACACTATTAAATAAGATCAAGACAAGAAACTGCAAGTGTGGGGGCAAGTGGGGAAGAGCGGCAGCAAGGTAGCTAGATCCCATAGCTGTTCCAAACGGAGAAACAAGGCCAAATATGTAATGATATGTAAAATTTCGAATTCTAGTAAGCCACCGCAATTCCCGGAATGGAGGCCTCAGAATAAAACCAAC
>JAOYMZ010000943.1:0-25309 GCA_025802335.1 Pinguicula primuliflora | reverse complement strand
TAAGGGAGTTCTTCAGTAATCCTCAGAATTCCTGTTTGGTAACAACTGCATTTCAAGAGGGATAACTTTAACTGTCTTTTTTTATTTTTTTTAGCAAAGCGATAACTTTAACTGTCTATTTGGTATCACAGGAATTACATAAGGGTTTAGGACAGAATTTGTAACTTTTGCCATTTTGTCCTTACTTTATTAACACTTTATAAAAACGTGAGCCACATGCAGAACACGTGTAAGTGCAAAACAACCTTCATCAAAGTGGCAATAAAGCAAAAATTAGTAACAACACACAACAAACTACCAGCCTCAAAGTCGCAACAAAATCGAACATAATCAACATAGTCGCAACAGAACCGAACATAATCAACATAGCCGCAACAGACCCGAACATAATCAACATAGCCGCAACAGACCCGAACATTATCAACATAGTCGCAACAAAAACGAACATAATCAACATAGTCGCAACAGAAACAAACATAATCAAAATAGTCCAACAAAAATTATCGAAATTGAAAAATTATGCAAATTGTCCACATGAAATTAAACACTCATTTATACATAATTTATTTTTTATATAATTGAATGTGTGATACATAAAAAAAATACAGATACATGTCTAACTTAAGAGTACAGATCTGGTAGTCAGCCCATGTATGGGCAGCTTTTCCTACTGTGGGCAGCTTTTCCTACTGTGGGCAGCCTTAATGCTAGCCGTCCAATTTTCTCAATCCAACGAGTAGCAAATCTTCTCCCTCTTAACTGAATACCTGATGGAATTGAATTGATCCCACAGGCGTTCACCACAAAAATCTGAACATGAATTACAGAAAACTGATTTCACAAAATCTGAACATGAACATTTAAACAATCTGAACACCAAGATCTGCACATTCAACAATTCGTGCCAAAATGGAAACAAAGCAAGAAATAAATAACAGTAGCAAAACTGGAACTCAAATTTCGAAAAGCCAAAACTAGAAATCAATAAAAGTAGCAATAACTAGCACTAACTAGAAGTCAAATTTCGAAAAGCCAAAACTAGGAGTGAAAAAAAAATTCGATCTTGTCTCCAACAAGTAAGACCGTTCAGTGTGCCCTTGGCTGCAACTCAGAAACCCGGAATCGATTTGAGTTCCAACAATGAAAATCAAAGATCTTAAAAGATTGAATTCTCTATCTGAGCCCAAATCAAGACTTCACCAGAAATGGCGCTAGGGCTTCCGCGAAATTCGCCTCTAGGCAGCAGGAGAAGGGGACTTCCGAAAAATTCACCTTCAATGGTGGAAATGGTGTAGGTAATGACGCAAAATTCCTTCTGCCATAATCACACAGGAGGTTTTTTTGTGGCAAGAGATTTTCTCTCTAATTGAGCGATGAGATTGGAGGCGTTGGATTGAAAATCTAAGGTCCCTTATAAAAGCTGCCTATGATAGAAAAAACGGTGGTGCTACGTATACTTACAGAATTTATACTTAATTAAGTATTATTTACTAAACGGTGTCGTCTCTTATAAGTGATCAGCCTAATCACCTATATTTTTACTGCAACTTAGTAATGCAGTAAAATAATAACTATGTTTTAAAATATTAGCAAAATAGTTAATAAAATAAAATATTAAAATCTTCCATTTTTAAATATATATTGTACAAAAATACAATATGATCGATATAAATCTCAAAACTCATTAAAAAAAATACAAAAATCACATAAAATTGTAAAAATTCGAGGGCTAAACCCTATAAATTCGAGGGCTAAATGCATAAATTGAAAGGCTAAATGCACAAACTCAAGAGCTAAATGCATAAACCCAAAGGGTAAATGTTATTTCCAAAATTAATATTACGGCGGATTCGCCGCCGTAAAAATCTAAAACTCTATTTAAATGTTATAAACCCAAGGGCTAAATGCATAAACTCAAGGGCTAAATGCATAAACCCAAGGGCTAAATTCATAAACCCAAGGGCTAAATGCATAAACCCAAGGGCTAAATACTATTATCCAAAATTAATATTACGGCGGCTTCGCCGACGTAAAAATCTAAAAACATATCCTATAAACTCTAAGAACTTAATGTTATAAACCCTAAATCATATATTTTATTGTATAAAATAAGTATAAATTTATTTTATATTTTTTACTAATTATTTATATTTTTTACTGATTATTTTATATTTATTACTATTTATTGTATATTTATTATTAATAATAAAACTATTATCTATTTACTAAAAAGGGCTTGTACGGGGCACACGGACTTTTCCATTTTGATAGCCTCACACTTGAAAATTTGAGAAGAATCGGATATAACGACGTCGCATCCCAACTCATACTTAATTTAGTATGAATTGACTAAGTATCTCTAGCATTTTTCTAGAAAAAACTGCCTATAGATGGGCTGACTACTGGATCCTTGCTCATAACTTAATTACTATACTGAAATTACGAGTAGCAGGAAGCAGAGTCCGGCCAATTTACTACACCGCTCTCTTACTCGATTGGCCCAGCTCTGCCATCTCCGGCTTCCGCCTCCAGACCACTCATAACCACCAAACACAAATCAAGTCATCAAAAAATGAAACAAAAGAAAAAGAAAAGAGAAACTCACCATGTGCCTGCCCAATTGACTACTGGGCTGCCTCCAAGCCACGAGCAGACCGCGTCTTTCAACCGCTCCGCCACACCTCTGCCCTCACTCTCAATTCCAGCGGATAGTGCATCCGCTCCCTCCCTCTTCCCTTCTGTTCCGGTCCCCAGTCGTGCGGCCACCTCCGGCGATTCCGTCACCCGTCCCAACGGTGGTCCTTTTTTCTTCTGAAACGCCTCTGCTATCGCATCAGACAGCGCCTTATCTTCATCACCAGGCCTCAGTTTCTTCGCCAAATACTCTTTCACGGTCACCAGGTATTTATGTAATTTCTCATAACCCTTCTGAAGAGGAGGGACAAAAAAGCCTCAGTTGTCCCGTAATCTCCGGGCGGATCATTTTGAAAAAAATGGATATCAAACGGCTGACAAGTACAACACCAAAATTCCCTAATTAACCCCAGCTACCAAACTGAGCCCAAAGGAAAATGAACGATATGGACACCACGCTTCCTTCACTAGCGTGGCATAACCCGAAATCAAGTTAAAAAAAGGCCCAACTTATTGAGGCTTGGTACCAATATATAATGGACTAAATTTAGAATAAAGCTACCGATTAGTTATTTAACATACAAAATTCTTAATGACATTTAAATGATAGACTAAACTTGCAAAATTCTTAATTAAACTACATGTAAAAATAAATTAGGAATAAAATGTTGGGACATGTAGTATCACCCCTAAATTTATATACCTGATTCCAAAATAACCACCTCAAAATTGAAATATCTCTTACCGTGTCGCGTGGCGTGAATGGTGAATTGGTGATGCAGGAAACTCCGTAAAGTTTACACAAAAACACCAAAAGGTTCCACCGGAAAATCATGAAAAACTATTAGCAGTGGTAATTAACCCAGTTTACGGAAAAAGTAAGAAGCTGTTCTTGCTTTGACTGTATTATGTTTAATAAATTATTCAGAAAACCAACGAAAACCCAAGAGACACGCCATTCTCCCCATTCTTCCCAGGTAAACTTTTATATTTTGTTCCTCTCCTCTTTTCTTTGGCTTCTTTTATGTTTCGGGCGAGCAAAGTTGTTACCATTTTCACCCATAGATCACTCATGTTAGATTGTTTTACTTAATTAGTTTAGCTGTATATTAAAGATCGGATCTTGATTTTCTTGTTGCTCGAGTGGAAGAAGACCCATAGACTTTTAGGCTTTAATAAAGGACTAAACTTCTGATCCTAAGGTTCTTTTTTCTTTGGGTTTGGATAATCCATAAAATCAAAGGCACATTTCCAAGTTTCAGTTTTGATCAAAATGGTTGTCCTATTAGGTTCTTGATTTTGCTCCAAGAAGACTATCCTGGCAATCTTAGTCGACTAGCATTAGCATTTCTTGCGAATCCTATGGTCTAATTTACATCTGAAACTTTTCGTGTCTTTCTTCAGCTACATGAGAAGGGACAAAGCATGACCACATCAAACTTGGCACCCCGTATTGATGTTCACTATGGCATCCCATCGACTGCATCAGTTCTTGCTTTTGATACCATTCAACGCCTCTTGGCAGTAGGGACACTGTGAGCTCAAAACCCTTTTGCCTACCCATGTATTTCTTTTTCTTTCTGTTGTAATTATGGGTTATCCAGTATTTGTTGTCTTTACCAATTGTTTTGAGTTCAAATCAAGTTGCTTAGTTACATGTGATCTTTCACAGATATCCTGTCTTCATTATTTGTTATTGTTATTATTTATTTATTTATGTTTTTGCGGTTAAGCTGTTAAGTACATGTGTCTATCCCTGATTGAATTTCCAGTTTCTCACATTTTTTCATTTTGGTCAAGTAATAATGATTGCATCTATGATCTAACTGATTGATTAACATTGATGTTCTGTTCTGCTATTTATTTGTCTGTTATTTCGTTTATGAGATCGTAGTGATGGCAGAATTAAAGTGATTGGTGGAGACAATGTAGAAGGGATTTTTATATCTTCTAAAGCTGTTCCCTTTAAGTACCTGGAGGTTTGTAACTTTAATCGTACAGGATTTTATCCTTTATATGCTCATTATCCTTCCGTCTATTTTTAGATATTTTCTTATTCTCTCTTTTTTTTATTACACTTTCAAATTTTCGGTGTTCCTAAGAATAGCGGAACACAGTCTTGTAGTACTTCATGTTTTAGATTAGTATCCTCAACCAGCATAAGTTTCACTCTAGATATTCTGTATGATGCTTCTTATTGTTTTATCCGTCTGCACGGGTCTTTTCTCCATATTATAATCTCTGTTCGAGAAGGCGGTCGCCTAGGCTGCTTAGGCACCGCCTAGGTGCTAAGATGTTGCCCTCCTCCTTGTTGTCCGAATTCCCGCTTAGACCGCTTATAAGCCCGTTTAGGCTGGCGCATAGGTCGCCTAGGCGCTGAACGGCCCCTGACCGCCTAGGGTCCGCATAGCACTTTGTCAAACATTTTATTATTATTGCTTTATCCTCCTCTTAAAATAGGGCAGGGGCATTTTAGTTACCCGCAATTCATATTTCGCTATTCTTTTCCTTGGTCAGAGAAAATTTCTCTCTTTAATGCTGCCCATTGCTATATCCTAATTCCTTACTCATAATTTGTATAAAAAAAATTTACAGTTTCTTCAAAACCAAGGGTTTTTGGTGAGTGTCTCCAATGACAATGAAATTCAGGTAAGGACATGTATTTTTTTTCTTATGAATCATACCAATATATATATATGTTAAGGACACATGCATGACTATTAAACGTACCATCTGACGAATACCGTCTTTAGCTTTTCTCCAACCAATAGTTGCACTTGTTATTTCCATATAGCCTTTAGTTCTTTGCAAATACTTTTTTCTCACCCTTTTTCTTCTTTACCACATGAAATCAACTTCAAAAGGTATGGGATCTAGACAAAAGGTGTATAGCTTCCAACGTACAATGGGAGTCCAATATTACTGCATTCTCTGTTATCCCTGGTACCAATTATATGTAAGATATTGGTTTGGTCTATACATTTGTGTATAAACATTTTGAGACATATAGCTTATTCTCATTGGGTATTGTTGGAGATTCCAGGTATGCAGGAGATGAGTATGGATTTCTGTCTGTGCTGAAGCATGATTCCGAAGAAGGGAATATTCTTCAATTACCATACCATGTTCTCCCAAATCTTGTTGCTGGTAAGTGGTTATTTAGATTTTTTTAAATAGTAAATGCCTTTTTTTAGCAACTTGAGAACCTGGGAAATCCTTGAATGTTGCAGTGACAAATTACCTTTTGGGGTTTCAGTCGGCATAGAAAATCTGCAAGAGCTGTTTAATTCTCCGTTAGTTCACTTTTATATTTCTTTAGGCAAGGTAAGTGAAAGTTGGTTCATGTACAGTCTGAAAACAGTTAATGAAGGTATGATAGGTGCATGCATGCTGGCCTATTTCTTGAGTTAACCCTGTCCAAAATAGATGAATTGTGTGCATCATGTATGTGTACTATCCTATAGTATCTATATGTAATAGAGCTTCACTGCTGCCTATTATCACTGAAGTGAACTGCATGTCTGGAAGTTAATTTCGTTGAAATTGATTTTGTAGAAGGAGCAGGGATTCCATTACCGGAAAATCAATCCATTGTTGGAGTGCTATCTCAACCTTCTTCATGTGGAAACAGGTAAACAAAAGGTTGGAAATTTTCTAGAAAATGTCTTACCCAGAATTTCAGTTCGTTATTTTCATATATCTATTCTTTTATTATTATTTTTTTGCTTCGTACTCCAAGAATTTATAAGCTGTATAATATATCTCTTTCAGTTTTAACTATATTTATTCTTGAACGTCGCATTGCAACAACACTTGGTGTTAGTTTGCTTTCATTTCCTTTTAAACATGTTTACAAGTTAATCACAGATGCTACCCAAAATAAATGATTGCTTGTTTAAATTTACTGGGTAGTAGCCATTGTGAGGGAGACAGAGAAAATGCTGTATATTTTTTTACCCCATTTTCGTACATTTAAACTCAAAGCTTCCCAATTCTGTTCTTATAGGGTATTGATTGCATATGGAAATGGGCTTATTATTCTATGGGATGTTACTGAAGATAGGGCAATCCATGTTAAAGGAAATAAATATCTTGAGCTGAAGGATAGCGTGGTTTTGAATATTTCAAATAAGGAGAGCCATGACTCCTCAAGTACTTCAACGGACGATGAAGAATCAGAGAAGGAAATAAGCTCTCTATGTTGGGTGTCACCTGATGGATCAGTATTAGCTGTTGGGTATGTGGATGGGGATATTTTGCTGTGGAACCTCTCAGTTGGGGACAATAGCAAAATTAATAGAAAAAAGTTTCGTGATGATGTTATTAAGATACAACTATCATCAGAAGACAGGCGACTCCCTGTCATAGTCCTCCACTGGTCCAACAAAGCTCAAACTGATTCTGGAGGCCAGCTTTTTGTCTACGGTGGTGAAGATATTGGATCTGAAGAAGTGCTGACGGTACCGATGCTATATCTCTCTGAGTTACTGAAATCTTATGTTACCGTGTATAATTGCGTATACATGCTTAAATGCTGTTTGCATATGAGGAATAAATTAATCAGGCACGAGTTTTTAATTATTTTCCCAAACCTCTATACCTAGATTTATTTTCAAATGTGATCTTTGCCTTGCAGATCCTTGATCTTGATTGGTCTTCTGGACTAGCAAAGTTGAAGTGCATTGACCATGTTGACCTTAGACTCCATGGATCTTTTGCAGACATACTTGTAATGTCAAATGCCTCTAAGGAGAACAGTAGTGCCACTTCCTTATTTGTATTAACCAATCCTGGACAACTGCTCTTCTATGAATATTCTTCCATCGCTATCTTGAAGTCTGAGGGCAGAAACAGTGACTCGACACATTCATTTGAATATCATCCAGTTATACCCACTATAGAACCTTATATGACAGTGGCAAAGCTTTACATGGTGGCCACAGAGAAAAATATTTCCAATGCACGTTCAGAGGTACTCATATATGATCACCCATGGACTGCACATCCTTGATTTATAATGTCATTCATCTTAATGATGAGTAATAGTTTCATTAGGCGGTTTCACCTGCCAAACAACGGTTCAATAATTTTCTGGCCAGTGGGAGTACGAAGTGGCCTTTGACAGTTGGTGTCACGCATCAAACATGTACAATTGAAAGGAATAGTATGAAGAGAATGCTAATTGCTGGATGTCAAGATGGATCTGTGCGGATATGGGATGCCACATTGCCTGTTCTGTCGCTTTTTTATGTTTTAGGACCTGAGGTTAGTGAAACTTCAGCAAATGTTGTACCTAGAATCTCTGTCCTGTCATTTGACCCACGTATCATTATTGTTTATCCCAAACTCTGTTATCATATTGGCTGGCAGGTTAGGAGTACTGAAATTCTGGATGCAAGTGCATCAATATCAGCATTGGATTTATGTGATACTAACTTAACTTTAGCTGTTGGAAACCAATGCGGTGTGGTAAGAAATGAAGACCATTTTTTCTATTACTAGCTTTAATGGAGATGATAAATGCGGTGGCTTAAACTTCCATGCTTCTGGACAGATTTTCCTTTATTCTCTCGATTGGAATTCAAGCCGAACAAGTGTTACCATTCTAACCGAATCCAAACACGATGGTATAGTTTCCATTTCTCTAAAGATCATTTATAACTAATATTTTCTTTCCGTTGCTCTCTGCATACATAGTTTTTCTTACATATATGATAACTATTATTTGCAGTGCACTATTACTTACCCGAAGAGAGAAGTAATTGCTCTACCATCTTTTCCATAATTAAGTCACCTGTTGTTTCCCTCCAATTCGCAACCTCTGGGATTAATCTCTTTGTAGGCTTTGAGTGTGGGAAGGTAATTGTTTTTCTCAAAATGCACTATAACTTTGTTAGTGTTGACTGATAGACATTGGGTATGAAGTTCTGTTGTCTGATACAGGTCGCGGTGCTTGATACTAGATCACCTTCAGTTCTGTTTGTTACAGACTGCATGTCTAGCTCGCCGCCTATCATGTCAATGGCTGTTAGAACACTCTGGGATACTGATGGAAACGCAACAAATGGTTTGGATCATGGTGGAAGAGAGCCTGCAAAAGAGATTGCTTTTATCCTTACCAGAGATGCAGATGTGGTCTTGATGGATGGCACCGATGGCAATATAATCAGTTCCCACCAATTGGATCGAAAAGAAAAACCAGTTGCTATAAACATGCATTTATTAGGTAAGTGTGCTTCTGCTATCTTCATGTCTCATACATAGTTTATGCTCGGATTTTTCATCCTCTTTGGCCGGTTATGCTTTGGGTGCAGAAGCTTATCATCATAAAGAATTGCCAATAAATGATTCAACCGCATCTTGTCAGAATACTGATGCTCAGAATGAACCCTTGCAAGCTAATACTCAGAGTGGCTCGGCACAGGTAGATGAACGGACACTGGCTTCTCTGGTTGTACTTTGCTGCGAAGATGTTATCTACTTGTACTCGTCTAAGTCTTTGTTGGAGGTAATCTTTGGTTTAATCCGTTTCTCAAATTAAATGACTTTTTTCTTTCCATACCTGATCCGAAAGTTTTAACTCTAGGGAAGCAATAAATCCATCGGAGAATTGAAACTTGAGAAGCTATGTGCCTGGACTACAATATTCAAGAATGACGAAGGCAAATATGGAACCGTAATAATTTTTCAATCTGGAGATATTGAACTCAGGTTTGCTTCTGAGTTTGTTACGTGCGTGTATTTTAGCTGGAATGTAAATTCATATAAACTCACTTACCATGATCGCAGTTGAATCTCTAAAGCGGTGCAAATATAGATATGGATGCAATTCGAATGATGACAAATGTTTAGCATCGGATTTTCTCTGTTATGCATAAAAGTATGAAGTGTTTTGTTTCTTATAGGTCCTTACCAGAGCTTGAGCTGCTGGGCCATACCTCGATGATGTCACTACTAAGGTGGAACTTCAAGAACAATATGGACAAGACGATGAGTTCTTCAGAAAATGGCTTGATTGCACTGGTTGGTCCCTCTTTGGAGAAATATATATTGTTCAAATTTTGCTCTAAAGTCATCTCCTAACTCAATCAGTGAAACCCAATTCACTAACATGAAAAGAAGGTTCATATGAAAGCCAGAATCTGACACAGTGTTTAGTTTAGAAGTTAGATTGTCGATCAAGTGCACGGAACAACTTGCAATGAGGTTTGTCTGGTTTTTCTTCCAGGTCAATGGTCGCGAATTCGCAATCCTATCTCTTCTGGCAACAGAAAACGATCTCAGGCCTTTTAGCCTTCATGATAAGGCTCTTGCTGCTGCCACAAATTCTGATATTCATTCCCCGCGAAACTTGAAGAAGGTACAGATAGTTCCTCAGTTACTTCCTTCATAATTTTTTAAAGTTGCGGAGCAGTCATTCATTCATTCATTCGTCTTCCTTGACAGCGTGCTATACCTGGATTTGTTAATAATATGATAAAGGGGTTGAAAGGGATTAAAGCAGAACAGACTGTCAATTACAAGGACGCCCGGGAAATGCTAGTTGGCCATCTAGAGAGCATCTTTTCAAGGTTTCCTTTCTCCGAGCCTTACGGTCTTGAAGACACAGAACTTAACATAGGTAAGTCCAAAACCAGTTCGCTTCCTTATCTTGTAGACAACAACGGAACAAGTAAAAGCTGCTGATACATTCCGGATTTTGGTTATGCTCAATGCAGATGATATTGAGATTGATGAACCAATCGTTCTTGTATCCTCTTCGCAGAAGGAAAGTGATGTCATAACAGGTCAAAGGCCATGAATCTTTCTGCAGCTTATTGCTTCAGTGATTTTAAACTGCTTTGAGTCTTAAAATTTTTTTTTTTCCCATTTTCCAGAAAAAGAAAGTGAGAGGCAACAGTTATTTGAAGGGGGGTCGCAACCAAGAGTTCGAACACGTGAAGAGATCATTGCTAAATATCGCAAATCAGGGGTAACTCTCTTGTCCAAATAACTTCCTTATTTGCCTAGAGCTTGATCTGAGACCATCTTTTCTTCGATTTTTAGGACGCTGCAGGTGCAGCATCACAGGCAAAGGACAAGCTATTGGAACGCAAGGAGAAACTCGAGGTAACTATACATTTATATTGTGCCCGACCCCGAATAAATAACAGAGTACCATATGCCAACTTGTGAGATTTGATTGATCAATGGTACGGAAGTAAGGCTGCGTGAGAGGGTGTATGTGTTACATTTGGTTCTGACAGTTACATTTGGTTCTGACAGTTACATTTGGTTCTGACAGTTACATTTCTTTCTTGCAGAAACTTAGCAGACGAACAGAAGATTTGCAAAACAATGCTGAAAACTTCGCCTCCATGGCACAAGAGCTTGCGAAGGCCATGGAAAAACGAAAATGGTGGAATATATGAACTCATCACACACTCGGTCTATAATACATATAAAATATGTGACTGTTCACTTCAGGGTTTGCTTGTTGAAATGCATTGAGCCATTGGCCAAAGAGAACTTATATGTAGATAGTAGAATTACTTGTAACTTCATCGAATTTCTTAAAAGATGTCAATAGACACTAATTCTCTTTACTCGTATGGCCATCTCAGTACGTTTTGTAGGCAAACAGCAGCACATCTTCACTAAACAAATGAAAAACAGGGAATACACATGTTTCGTTAAAGTGCTACCTTTTTTTGGAATCTCATGTTGGGTGTGGCCTCATAATCAGTCCATTATTAAACCCCAGTTCAAGGCCATGAGGGAGTGCTTCTATCTTTACACCTATTTCATTCTCGTATGTTTAAATTTCACCCACTGTGCACAGTTTATGTTTTATGCACTTTACTCACATTCACAGTCCCGAAGAGATTGTCGGATAATGTAAATGTAATAGAGTCTAAACCTTCGGGTTCGTGATGATTCTAATTGAATTGTCAACCGGGTAACGCTCAGCGTAACCTGGAGGTTGAAATTCATATCCTCGGAATACTCTCAGTTGACCACGAAGCCTCAGATACCGGTTCATTAGTTGGATATTGATTCTGAGCCTGATTTTGGTCATTGGGCCTCCACTTTGTTCAGTCCATCTCATTATATCCGTTTCTATTTTTTATGATCCAGTACTATACTTGTTTAAGCCAACTTTTATTTTAATTCTTACCTGTTCTTGGCCCGGTTGCTGCGGCCCACTTTCCCCTCACCATTTTTTGTATTGTTACAACCTGTCTCACGGCCCGTTTCCTCCATCTATCGAATGTTCTGGACTCCGTATATATACGCACACTTAACCTAATTCACTCACTTTTTTCACTCCGACAGTTTTGTATATCTCTGTGGCGCTGTTCTCTCACTGTGAAACCCTACTTTCCGATCTTTCCAATCGATTTTTCGCCACTCTACATGGATCTTTATCCGTTTCTTTCGCTGGATCCTTGATCCTTGCTGCATTGCCTTCGTTTTGAACCGTCTGTTTCCGGTTTCTGTTGCAGTCAACGGGGTTGACCGAGGCCAAAACTGACGGCCTGTTCCTATTCCGGCGTTCTACGCTCGTGTTATCGCTGCTATACGCTTCCGCGCTCCTTTTACGACAGGATTTGCTATATACATTTCATTTTTACGTTTTGTATATTTCTATATCCTGTTCTTTACTAACGATTTCGTTGTTTTATTGTCAGATCCGGTCGATTCATCACCTACAGGTGGTATCGGAGCGAGGTTCCACCGGATTTGGCTGAAGTCCGACGTTCTGAATTTTTTTAATCGGTTTAAAACCGGTTAAATTGGTTGATCTGTGGTTCTAGTCTGTGGATCTGTGATTCTATCGGTTGCATTTTATTCTTCCAATAGTTTTGTGATATACCGTGGTTCGATATATTACTACATGATGTTTCTATACATTCTGTTGGCGATATCCTGCCTTGTATGTGACTATCTCGGTCGGTTATTGTTAGATCTGAATATCTGCGAGATTTTAATCGGTGAAAAGTGTTTTAAAATTGTTACCTAGTAGAGATCTGTTGTTTCCGAACACTGCATGTGATTGTCTCTGCAAATCTTGCTAAATCTGGTTAAATTTCTGATTTAACTGGCCTTACTGTGGTTGAGCCCTACTGCATGTGTTGTTTTCTGGCTTCTCTGGCACAAACTGTTGAAATTAGGTTGCATGTATAATTCTGCAACTCGGTGAACAAACTGTGATTCTCAGCAAACTTTGGAAAACAGCTTGTTTTTCCAGAAAAACTGTCATACTTTACTCAAAATTTTGAAACTGTGAATTTTTGAACAGTTTACAAAGTTTCAGCTGCAAAATATTCTTCTGCAGATTTTTGGAATTCAAAATTGTTTGAATTACAGTTATCTGCTATTATCTGAAATTTTCTGGCATTCCCTGCTATCTGTTTATATATATCTGTATTGGAATTTCCTGAATTCTGAAAAACGGAGACGAAACATATATAAATAAGCCACCAGACAACAGACACGACTTCAGTACAAATTTTGGACCTGTAAGTCTCCTGTTAACCTTACTGCAAACTTTCTGTGGGCCTGTGAGCCCGAGTTGATTTATTGTTTTGGCCCGTGAGCCTTGTCTGATATTTGTTGGCCTGTGAGCATAGCTGATTTATTGTTTTGGCCCGTGAGCCCTGCCTGTTTAAACTTTTGAGTGTGATTAGGGAGTCTTAGAGAGGAGCCCTGTGAAGAGACCCCTTGAGGACCTCTGTGGGACATCCCGTGTTTGAGAGTCCATAGCTAGATAGCCTTCTACAGTTTAACTTGGCCGGGGGCATTTGCTATTATAATAGCATTCACCCCCGTGGCAAGCAAGACCGCAGATGGATTCACTGAATGGGAATCCCGTAGCAGTCGAGACATCTTGGAATTTCCAGACTTTTGAACCTTGCAGCATTTTTGAGGATCCTGCACAGCTGGAGCCGACCTTTTTTGCTTTGCGAAAGGAACGTTTTCCCCCCCTCATCGCACAGAATTGCTAAACACCTTACTGGCAAGGAGGATTCTGAATAAAAATTGTGATCTCCATATATACAGCCCCATTTGGCAAGAGGGATTGCTATTTTCTGAGCCCTTGGGATGGCGGGAATTAGTTCCAGATATTCACACTGCTCTAAAAGATTTTGTAACTTTGTATATGCAGATCTCTCCCTCCAAGGACATTGACATTCTTGCCGATACACAATGAAGTTCAGAGACCGGGGGACTTCCACCTCTATAATACAGTCAGAATTTCGGACTTTCAGAATATATAGGCACAATACCTTCTGCAAACTGGTTTGGGAAGATGTTGCTGATGTGAATGCTTCAATCATATGCCCCATATGGTTTCTAATTATCCCTCCATATCCTGTCCTGTTATGTCTCTGCGAATATCCATAGAGAAGGATAGTTTAAGTCGTTCTTGCGACGGAGCCGTCCAAATTACTCTACTTTTGCTCAGATTTCTTGGCTGAGGTAGGACCAACGGAATCCTGGATAGAGTTTCTCGGTCCTTGGGACTGACACCTTTTATTTTTGCATACTCCTGCACTGTGTCCTGCAGCAGTTTAATTATAGAGCCATTAACTGAGGCAGAGGAAATTTTCGCATCATTATACACAATCTGGCATCTATGTTTCCAGATGCACTAACATATCAGAAGAGGGCTTATTTTCCTGCAAAATGATAGAATTAATCCCCCCTTGAGTGAGTTCTAGTAGCTTATTCGCCCCACAAGATCTGTAGTCTGAGATTCAACTTGCAGCTTATTCTCAAAATTCCTCCATACCTCCTGAGCCAAAGTTCCAGATGAGAATAAATGTTCTATAGTTTCTTCTTTCGATTCTGTGCAGCAAATGCATTTCGAGGCCAGACTGATACCTTTACTACGCACACATAGATCCACTAGTACCGCTCCTAGTAGCGCTCTCCAGACCAGTATGCTGATTTTAAGTTTGACTTGATTATCCCATAAGCATCGAAACAGTTTTCTTTTCTGGGATTTTTGCCTCACTACTTCCCAAGCCGACTGGAAGCTGAATCTACAATCTCTTGCAGGAGTCCAGACTGGACAGTCAATCCCTGAAACACGTTCCGTACACATTATCTTGTTCTGGATTTAATCTGGGAGATTCAAGTCAGTTAGATTCCACTGATCATCTTGTATGATTGACTGTACCAAACGATGAGAGTCATTAGATGTATAGCCACTGATATCCTGATCAATGATCCATATATCTTTTCATAGGTTGATTGTCTTTCCATCACCAACTAACCAGAGGGTGAGAGAGTGCATCTGTTCCTCCACTTCTAGCATCCTTATCCAATTATGAGAGCACTTCCTCAGAACAATCTCAGTGCTGCGATTTCCCATGGGCCCCTATTTGCTGATCATATATTGTGCCCACAAGGATTCTCCTTTCATATAATTCCACCACATTTTCATCGAAACTGCTTTCGATACATCCTTTAGTCTCCTAACTCCCAAACCACTTTCAGACAAAGGATAGCATATTCACGCCCAAGATATCCAATGCATTTTGTTCCTGTCATCATTTTTCCCCCCAAAGAAGTCTGCAAATATTTTCTCCAGCTTTTGCATCACTGAGTGTGGGGGGGCCAGAGACATTAATTGGTACATCGGCACGCTGCTCAGAACATGCTTTATAAGAATGAGTCTGCCACCAGGTTAGAGATGTCTATTGTTCCAGGATGATACCCTGTCCGAAGTCTTCAGAATTAATTGTGAGAATAGGTCTGTTGACTTCCTTCCAGAATATAATGGCACCCCAAGGTATGAATGTGGAAGTGTACTGTGAGATAGGCCAGACCAGGATGCAATGTCGGATATCTGATATTTTCTGGCCTTTCTGGAGACAAAGAAACTACTTTTATGCAGATTCACCTTCTGGCCATATAGCTGCTCATAGTCATGCAATAAAGCGAAAATCTCATGCAGAGCTCGTTCAGTGCCTCTGGTAAATAGCAAGAGATCGTCTGCAAAGGCTAAGTGCGAAATACTGCAACAATTCTTCGGAGTCTTATAGGCACACCAGGGTTTCTCCTCGATTAGAGCATTTAGCCCTCTACTCAGAGCCTCTGAAGCAATTAAGAACAATGCAGGAGATAGAGGATCGCCTTGTTTTATACCTTTGGATGCAGAAAAGAAGCCATGAGATTGACCATTCCAAAGTATTGAAAACCAACTACTGGAGATTACCCACCACACTGCGTCTATAAACCATTCACCAAAGCTAAAAGCGCGGAGAACTCGAGTAAGATAAATCCAGGATACACGGTCAAAGGCTTTTGCCATGTCCAATTTAATCACCACATTGAAGCCTTCATGATGTGTGTCCAAGGAATCTAGTAGTTCCTGTGCCAACAATGTATTGTCTGAAATACTACGCCCCTTAGTGAATCCACTTTGCTGTTTTGAGATGATTTGTGGTAGAATTATCGCAATTCTAGCTGCCAGAATCTTGGTAATAACTTTCCCAGCGAAGTTACACAAGCTTATAGTTCTAAAATCTGCCATACTACTGGGTCTTTGAGTCTTTGGAACCATACATAAGAGGGTCGCATTTATAGCGATCTCGTTGTAGAGTGTGATCAAATAAATACTCGTAAGTGTACAAAGTACACTCCCGAGGTCGAATCTCTCAAGGACTCAGTGTAGGTTGATTTATACTACTATCTAACTAATTACTGATTCGAAATAAAGCAATTAAGAAAGCAATTAAATTGGGGGTATTTCAATTGATGATTTTCTAACAACTAAAGAACAACTAATGAAGCTAAATAAAAAGAAACGACGTAAAAGGACAAGAAGTTCTACAAAAGGATTGATGAGAAATGGGGTATAGGGTTGTAGTTTCATTCAGATGCACATAATTAATATCGGGTATCCTAAGCATGCAATGGTTATTAGTTCACCTCAAAGGCCATAGGGTTCCCTACTTCTAGGTGGTTATCTTCTAACTTACGACCTATCAATTAACGCTAGTTCTCATGATAAATCGTTATTGAGATCCAGGTATTGAACCTTTCTAACTAGACCCAAACCAATGACGCCTAAACTAGAATATTGTCTGCTTGAGCTATCTATAGGGTGACTCGGTGGTCATACTCCTCTAGTCTCTAGGGCTCGGTAGTCCTCATGTCTCGAATTTCCTAGGATTTGTGACTCGGTGGTCCTACTCACCCTAGACAACCCTAGACAATTGAAGGCATTGATAAACGACAAACAATAAATAAATCATATTGCTTCATGTAATGGAATATACTAATCAATTAATGTGCATAAGACTACTTTACAACCACATACAAAAAAATTAGCTACTCATGGTCATGAATAAAGACAAATTAAATTCTGATATAATCAAAGATATAAAGAATTCAATTATCTAAGAATCCATGAAAACTAGAGTAGAGAATTCAATATCCAAATCACAAAAAATCGGATGTTCACAGAATCAATCTCTTATTTCCTAACACCCAAAGAACGAAAGAAAAAAAGTGCAAAAAGGAAATCGGAATTCTCTCTTATCTCTTATTCGGGAGATTTTGTATCTGACTCCCTATCTTTTTTTTCTTCCTTCTTTCTTCTTCTTTTTCTCCCCTCTTCTTTTTCTCCCGCCGCCTGTCTTGCAGCCCTTCTTGGTTGTTGTCATGCGTCTGTCTTCTTTCTTTTTTGGTGTGCTTTTTTTGTTCTTTTTTAATGCTATGGGCAGAATTGCAATTTTGGGAAAAATTCGGGCCCAGTGCAAAATTTAGATGATGACGGTGCCCCGTAATCCTTATATGACCCAGTATTCTTCTCAGCAGATGATGGAGTCATTGAATCCATTTGGTGACCCCCTTCCATTATCCGCAGAATAATGCTATGGATCCCCACAGGAACAACATGATGCTCTGAAATATCCACATCTGTATTATTACCATCGCACATTAAAACCAAAGATTTAGCAAGTCATTACATTGTCATAGACTCGGCTCAACGGACTCTTTCCATACTTTCCTAATTAATAATGTCCCCTCCTCGAGGTATATATTCAATAAATGGTCGAGAGTGTTCGATCGGGTTCTTAATCGCGTAATAACTGCCAGGGAAAACCAACACAAAGCTTTGTCGGCTTGTGTTAATGGAACAAATGGAGAAGATCAGTGTACAGATTGTGTGGTGGCTATTTGGTGACTTCCCAAATTTGGGCCAGCTAAAATTCTGTCCCATTTGTACAAATAATGTCTGGGTCGATTCTCTTCGTTGGGCCTGGATCAGTATTTTCACATCTTGGATAAAAGTTTGAAAAACGTTGAGAGCGGCAATGACTTTGTCAGAAGATCAGCAGTTTGATCAGCCGTAGGAATGTAGACGAAATGGACTATCTTCTCATGGAACACCGGGTTCCCGACAAGATGAAGTGCCACAACATTGTCCCAATGTATAGGGATCGGCAAATGCAGTTCAACTCGCAAGTCTTTCAAGATATACGTGATCCACTTCAATTCACATGTCATGGAAGTGATGCTTCAATACTCAGCCCCAGCTGAAGACTAGGACACGATGACCTATTTCTTTGTACGTCGAGAAATACTGGCATTGCCTATTTCTTTGTACGCCCGTAAGAGATCAAAGTGTATCCTGGTATGAGCCCTAGTCGACATTCGCATATGCTGTCAGATGCATATCGTTCTCTTGAGGAAAAAACAATCCCAATGCAGGATGCCCTGTGGGGTATTTGACAATGTGTAGTGCTTCTTGCAAGGATGCTGCATAAACTGATTAAGGTGTTGCACCAGATAACTGAGGTCAGGACGCGTGAAGCTCAAATAGAGCAACGTGCCTATGAGACTGCAATAGACCGAAGGGTCGGATAGAAGGTCAGATTCATCATTAACTGTGGATGGGTTTGGTATCCAGGATTGTCAGGGTTTGTTGTGGGATATCTGTGTTGTCCCTGTGAACACCCTGTTTGGTGTCTGCTTTTTTTAGAATGACCTACCCGGGATTTACGGTCCGGGCAGTGTCAATTGAGGGGCTACTCGCGAAAATTTATCCCTCCAGCGAGCAGGGTTGGCAGACTCCCTCAATTACCCTAAAATGCGAAATTACGTCTATACCCCCACTACACAAACATCAGATAACATTTCATTGACATTCTGCGACTTTCTTCATAATGCAGAAAGAATGTCTTCATCCGTGACATTTCTTCTCCGTGACGTTCGTCGGACACCCGCCTGCATTCCACCGTAAACTTGACGGCATAGGCTGTCAACGGTCATATACTTTCCAGTAAGTTATTTTCTTACTTTTTCAATTCGGAATTTATATCAATTAGGGTCAAAATTGCGATTCTAGGGTTCGCAGGTTTCATGCCGTTTGCGGGTTCGTAAATATTGATATAGCTTAATTTTCTGGTATTCGTTTTTTGCACGGGATATTTTGTTTATGAAAGCTTCGGTCTGAGGTTGGTTTGGGATTCATGGTTTGATGCGTTTTTTGTTGTGAACACATTTTTTTGGCTTCAATGAAATCTCACTATTGATTCGTTACTTGTATTTAAATTTCGCTTAATCCAATTCAGGTAAGCAAGAACAATGGAGATTTCGTTAATTTGTGTGATTTGATGGAATTTTTTGCAATTCCATCATCATTTTTCTGCTTGCTTCTTGCAGCATTACTCTGTTCTTTTCTTGAGGTATTTGGAGTACCATTTTGATACTTTCGGTGAATGTTTATTTGGTTTTCCCTTTTCAAACAGTACAATACATGCACATGAAGTGACTTTTAACGCTTTACAAGTTGTATAACGGCTAAGCATTACCACAACAGTGCAACACTGTGTTTACAGAAGCACTGAATACACATACGGATAGGTCCTACATTTCGTTGCCAAGATGAACATAATGTTGTTTAGTCCTTCTCTGTTATTCACGGGATTAGTGCAAAAAAATTGTTTAGTGCTTTGGTTCATTTTGTGTGATATTGTATAGTTAAGCTCCTATGCTATTTGTGAAGGTTAGAATTGGATGGACAGCAATTTCGATCCGGAAGAAATGACTTCGTATAACTACGATGATGATGACTTACCAAGTTCCAAATCAACGACAAGCCTTAGGAAGCCATTCAGGAAGCCTGCTGTGAAGAAGAAGACCAAGGAAAATGTTGAAACTGAGGAGGGAAAGAAATTATACATGAACCCTGCCGAAGAAAAGGCTCTCCTGTCATCGATGATAGAGCTCAACAAGGCTGGGTGAAAGTCAGGGCAAGTATGGAGGCCAAGTGCATATGAAAAATGTGCAGCGTAAATCAGGAGCTAAGTTCTCGGGAGCAGGGTGAAGGGACCCAACGTCGACAACAAATTACACTCTTGGGCCAAAAGTTACAGGCTGATTTAAGAGTTTGCCAAGAGAAGTGGGGTGGCGATTGACCAGAGCACCCGTAGCATTGTCGTGGACTCTGAGGACATATGGAAAGAGTTACAGGAGGTATTATGGTTCCTTTTAGTTTAGTTATTTTGAAACTGGTTATTATTTTGCACTGCAGGTTCTAGTGCACTGTTTTTTTTTGTTCTATTTTTTTTGTTCTGTTTTGTTGGTTTGGTTATTGGCAGTTTGTTTAATTCGTAGCTAATGCACTGTTTTGTCTATGTAATAGTAAAAAAGTAAGTTCTTGATGCTGTGGGGAAAGTTTTTCCCCTACTACAAACAATGGGCTGAGTTGTTTGGTCAATTTAGGGCTACTGGCTCAGGCACAATCACGGGACCGTAGAAGCACAACACAGCTGCCCGGTGAATTGGAGCAAACTTGTTGATGAGTACGTGGATGAGGAGGAACAATAGGCTTCGGAGCAGGATTTGAAGGGAACTCCAACATCAGATAAATCCACAATTGCCGCACCAGGTGCTACCCGAGCAGCTAGGGCTCCTAGGAAGAAGTCTAAGGTAGAAGTGTCCTCAAAGTTGGAGTTAGGTGCTTCTAAAACATTGGCTTCGGTTGAGGCCCTAGCTACAAAGAAGAATGTTGTGGAAGATGGTGGAGTGGACACGAAGACAGATACGTTACTGAAGTAGATAGAAGTAATTGAAGAGCTCACCTTCACCCAACAACTTCGCATCGTTGAGAACCTCTTGAAGAATGACGAGAAGTTTAGGATTTGAAAGATTTTAGATGATGAACATCGCCGTAAATTTGATGAATTATTAATTTGAGTTTGTATTGTTCTGATGAAACTGTGTTGCTACTACTTTGTTCTATTTTGTTGTGACTGTGATGCATGTAGTGGGTATTGTTTCGTTGCGAATGGGTTTATCTGATATCCAGTATAGTTTGTTCTTCTTTTTATGTGATTTTGCATTTCCTAAGCAGGGGTTAGATCGTGTTCTGCTTGTTAATCAGGATTTTATGAAGTGCTAACAAGGTAAGGGCAAAATGGTAAAAATTTCAAATTTTGTCTGAAACCCCAGTATAATCCCCCTGATACCGAATGGGCAGTTAAAGTTGTCCCTCTTGAAACGCAGTTGTTACCGAACATGATTACTGAGGGATTCCCTTGGTTATCTTACAGTTTCCCCAAATCAGGTTTATTTTGTCCTGGATACCAAACCCAACCTGTGAGGTTTAATCCTGGTTGGAAAGGTGTGGAAGTCGCCTTCGTTTCAAGCAAGCCACAATCAACAATAATATCAAGACTATACTTCCTTTTAGTCACATATAAGCCGGATGGGGATCTATGAAGTTTCAATCCCAGATAATAACTAACAAACCCAAGATCCATAATACTGAAAATTCTTTCCAAGAAACTCTTATTTTCCTGCCCTTGATCCGGTGTATTGCCAGTAATAAGCACGTCATCAACATACACTAAAAGGGCAGTAAAAGAATCATCAAGCATAAGAGGAAAAAAAAGCGTGAAGAGACCGTGATCATTAACAAACTTCTTGAAACCATAGGTTAAAAGATTTTCAGTAAGCTCTTGATTCCATTGCCTGGAGTTCTACTTCAATCCATAAATCGAGCGATTAAGTTTACACACAAGGTCAGGAGATAAAGGAGTATATCCTGGAGACAAATCCATGTAGAGATTTGTATCAATTCTGCCATGAAGGAAAACATTATTAATATGAACCTGTACCACTGGCTATTCTCTGTGGATAGCAACAGCTAAAAGAATTCCGACTGAAGTGTGCTTCGCAATAATATAAGATTTATAATGGTGCGACCGATTTCCGGTGATAAAATTGTCGGAATCGTGTCGTAACATGAGATTTTTTTCATCTCTTATATATAAGCTTCCCAATGGTGCGACCAATTTCGAAAACAGATGGTACAACGCAAAAATTGTGCATGGATGTGCGCACAAGGGTTGTGCATATGAAGTTGTGAGATGTCATCCGTTTTCAAAATTCGTTGCATCATTGGTAAGCTTATACGTATGAGATGAAAAGTCTCATGTTCCGGCACGGTCCCAACGACATCTTAAGGACTACTTAATCCAATGGAAAAGGGATTTAGAAATTTCCGCTGATAAAGTTGTCGGAATCGTATTGTAACATGAGGTTTTTTATCCCCTATATATAAGCTTTTCAACGGTGCGACCAATTTTAAAAACGGATGGTGCTACACAAAAATCTTATATTTTTTGTAGAAAAAACAAGTCCCTCCGAAAGTGCAGTCTGGTGGATATTATGATTAGGGTCACTGTAATTTCATATTTGAGTTATTGTTTATTAAGGTAATGTATTAGTGCAATAAGTTCAATAAAAAGGTTCATTACGGGAAGTCCAATACAACAAGTGCAATATCAATACAAATAGTTCAAACTAAATGTCCCCACAGAATTTTCACGAGATAAACATCTCGAGCTTCATATTTTTAAGATATGTATTCTCATCAGTAAACTTCGTTTTGTCGTTTACTTCAAGTAAATGAATTTCGGATCAATAAGGACATTATTTGCGAGCATGAATGTTTGAACACGAAAATATACTCTCTTTCATCATGCAAATTGATCATTGATTTGACGATGAGTCAGATGTCCTCTTTAAAGGAGTCATACACCATACCTCAACTTCGGTGACGAAACTAGGCTTAAAATCAGCAAAAGATATTTCAAAACTACCACAATTCCCATCTCGCATAATGCCTTCTATTGGGAGATCCACTGTTGCTTTCAATTTTGGTTGTCTGCGAAAAAATGTATATAATTTGGGAAGTAGAAGTGGAATATGAAGGCTGCTAGTTGCTAACTACCGTCATTAAAATATTTAATGATACTAGTTTTACGGAAGAATGGAAGTTCCTCTCGAACCTTAGATTATCCATAAACATGGAAGAAATTTTCTCACTTTTTACCTTTTTTTTCATTTTTTACCTACACCTATCACATCAACCCACTTTTCTCTCACTACACCTTATCTTTTCTACACCCATATTTTTTTCCTCCAATTTATTTTCCATATTCCACAACCGTGGAAGGAAATTTTCTCCCATTTCTTTTATTATTTAAAATTTTATTATTATTATTTTATAAATTATTTAACCATTCTTATCTATTATCCATTTTTATAATATATAATATTAATTTTATAAATTTTTTTTGGATAAGTGATTAATTTTATAATTTATTATATAATGTGGTGGGTGGAAGGTGGGCCTTCCACACCCACTTTCCACTGCAACCCATTCCCATTCAAAAGGGGAGAGAAATTTTTCTCCACTTGTGGATAGTCATAGAAGCGCGCACGATAAATTATTATAAAATTAAGTATGACACTAACACATATCAAGAAAGCCGGTTCCCACCCAAAAGGGAAGGAAATTTCCCTCCCCTTATAAATAGTCTTAGAACCAGTGTTCGAGAAAGTGTTGAGCGGGCCCGGGGCGTTTTAGGGCCGCCCAGCGCTTAGACCGCCTGGGCAAAATGAACTTTTTAATTTTGTTTTTGGGAAAAATAATTTTTCTCTAATGAGAGGACCCACCTAAGCGGCGTGGACAGCCGCCCAGCATGGGCGATTTGGCCCAAAGCGGTGCGGATTCGAGAGTGCGCCTAGGTGCCCTGGGCGTCCTAGACGGCCGCACTCTCGAACACTTCTAAGAAGCGCGCACTGTAAATTATTATAAAATTAAGCTGTGCCTAGGCGCTGTCTAGACGGCCGTACTCTCGAACACTCTTGAGAAGCACGCACCGTAAATTATTATAAAATTAAGTATGACACTAGCACATATCAAGAAAATTTGCAGAATGTTATATATTAAGTCTAACCACTTTATGCGCTCGGAAGTAAGCGACGTTCATTGTAATTTGTACGTCCATCCAGGACCTGCCCCTCTTCCGTGGCAGGATCCTATTCGTCAGAGGGGTATGAAGACACGTATAATTGAAAGCTTAAATACAAAGAAATCAAACACAGTTACTCTTCGAAAATCACAGAGGCATTGAAAATGGCGGAAGGGCCCGAAACTCAGCCCTCGATATCATTACCCGCGGAACAACCTGCTTCTTTAAATTCGTTGGATGAACAGATTCAGGTCGCCATTATCTCTATTTTATTTTACTACTCCGTTCAATCTGTTGAATGTATATTTTTTATCCAAAGTCTTGTTGGTAGAGGACATAGGCAATACAATACATTGGGTTTTTGCTATTGGTTGTCTTGATCTTGCGGTGGTTTTATTCATTTGATCTTGGTTTCTTTCTTTATCTCTTGGTTCATTTCTTGGTATAGCTATATATCACTACTAACTAACTCATAAAATTCGGTCCTTTGGGGTTCTGACCTCTCAGGTCACATTCATTATATTTTTCCTGGAAATAGATCATTTACATATACAAGTTTGGGGCTTCTTACCTTGTGGGTCATGTGTATTCGTAGTCTGGTTTATTAATGATAGATGCTACTTAGTAGATATTCAGCATAGATTAGGAAATAAAACTTTGATCGACTGAGAGCTTAAAATGTTGATTCATTCTTAAAGTTACAGTAAGATGGAAAGGAATGATTATTAGATTATGCTATTCTTGTTTAATCACATAGGTCTGTTGCAGGCACCTTGTTCTGATGGCATGAAATCTCCAAGCACCCCGCTCATGTATCCTGTTCTTGTTCCTGGGTTATTACCTCCGATACAGAACCAGGAGTTGATGGATCATGGGCCTGGCTTGTATGCTGTTCAATCTCTTCCGTATATGCAACCTGTTGCGGGGTTCCAGACGAATATGCTTATCCCATTCACTTACAATTTACCCACGTACGTCCAATGCACCTAAGAAAAGCTCCAAGATTTGTGCAACTTTATTTGGTTCTTTAATTGAATTTAAATTTTGAGCTATGGAATGCAGGATTTCACTAAAAAAATATTTTGAAGCGCACATATCATACAATTTTAGTGATACTTTTAACATGTGATTCATTGTGCCCTTGCTTTTATTGAAGCTAATACCTTCTATGTAACCAGGCAGCGTAGTTCCTCTGAGGCCAGAGAGGCTGGCGGCGAGCAAGTTCTAGCTGCGGAGCAACCACAAGAGCAACAGTTGGCTGGACCTCAAAGACGAGTCATCGTTAGGAGATTTCAAATTGCTATCCAGCTTGATTTGTTTCTCATCTTTAAACTGGCAGCAGTTATTTTCTTGTTTAACCAAGATGGATCCAAACAGAGGCTTGCTCTCCTTGTGTTTTTGGCTTC
>JAOYMZ010000934.1:0-25315 GCA_025802335.1 Pinguicula primuliflora | reverse complement strand
GACGATATCACTTCGTGCGAGACGCTGTCAATAAAGGTGATATCAACATCAAGTACATTTCAACAGACAAGATGATTACCGATCCAATGACCAAACCGATTCCTAGAGACGTGTTCAGAGCTCATGTTCTGAGTCTAGGATTGCGTATGGTTTGATCATTATCTTGTACAAACAAAAGGAGTTATCTGTAGATTATGAAATGAGACCCTGGTGTACGTTTTCATTCATTGTTATGCATTTATTCAAATATATTTAATAGTGAATTTGTAGTCCTCTCATATTTAGTATTTGCATTTCGAGAAATGCTATACTACTCTAAAGTTTGACACCATTAATGCACTAAAAGTGTGTTGGCAATATTTGATTGGTATATAGGTTGGCCCACACAATCACACAATCCAATCAAATGTTACCAACATACTTTTAGTGTGTTGCATTTCTACTTTTATTTTTAATAATCATGATCTTGTTATTTAATTGTGCAGAAGAAAGACGCAGCGGCAGCAGGAACGCAAATGAGGGAAAGGTAAAATTGCATCCTCGTTATAGAGCTCAAGATGTTATTCCCCAATACGCACATGCGTTTTCTGCTGGATTTATTCTTTTTATTTTTCCCATCGAATTCGCTTTCTTCCTGTGCCTCCCTACTTTAGCTTTGTTCCACAATATTTATGGGGAATGATGTTATAGTTTTCGTTATTTTCTGAAGCAATGAAGCAGGCGGAAATAATGATGGAGAAGAAGACTTGGAAGATGCCACAGCCTGCTACAATTACCAGACCTACATGGACAAATCACGGGCCACCAGATGGTCCAAACAGGATACAGAGTTGTTCTATGAGGTATGCATCTGGGGCATTGCTCTATATTTTTGTACGCTGTTAGTTGAACCCAATTTCTGCCCTCTGTGCTCACATGATAAAAATGAGTTCTTTGTGATAAATAAAAAAACTTGATGTGGCCTATCAGCAAGATCACTAATTTCAATAGTGTGCCAATGCATGTTTTGTACGAAGTACCGGTAACGGTTCCGGTCCTGGTACCAAAAGCCGGGACCGAAAGGGGGTTGGTACCGGTACCGGTCCTAGGCCGGACCGGTACTGGCCAACCGGTTGGACACCCCTATGGATATCCGAATGAGTCTTTGGAAACCCTGCTTGAACCATCTTGAACAACTCATGGAACCACTGTGAGCAGCACGAGAAGTCCTAATGTCCTTCTATACCTATTTATGTTGTAGGCTATCCGCCAGTTTGGGACCAATTTTTCTATGATAGCACAGCTTTTCCCTGGGCTTGATACCAAACAAGTAAAGCGAAAATACAAAACCGAAGAGCGCCAACATCCGGTAAGGCTTGGAGAAACTTTTACCAACCGTCCAAAAGGTACACTTGGAACTTCTTGTTCTTATGTAAGAATAGAAATCCTTAGATTCTAGATGAAGGAAAAATGTTCCTGGACGGCATGGACATGGAGCATCAACTATTTAGCTCACTTGCCTTCCTGCAGACAATTCCTATCTCCGGAAGGTGATAGACCAGTTACAGCAAATGGCTGCTGAAAAGAATCCCAATGCTGGTAAAGCAGACCAGATAGGCTCGACCGATGACGAGATGGATGAGGTTTCAAATGCTCACGTATGTCATTGTTATGCTGTCTTTCATTAGCTCTTATCTTTCTCTGTATTCATGTATTTGTTGCTCGTCTGATGCAGGATGAAGGAAGAGAAGAGCAGCACGGTGGGCAAGGAGACAATGCAGAGTCAAAAGACCAGCATGTTGAGCAAGGAGATAAAGTAGTTGCATCAAATAAAGTTGACAGCCTGCAGGATCCGGATGACGAGGAAGATGAGTTGCTTGCATGGATGCAGTACAAGAGTGATGAAATATGATCATTCTTTCTTTAATAGTGGAGGAATGTATTTATTCAAACAAGTAATTTTTTTTTTGCGTAAAATGGAAATATAGTGCTTCTTTACTCTCTAGCCTGGTTGAATAAACTTTGGAACATGCAAGTTACATGGGCATAAAGGCAATAACACTCGCAGTCGCAGTCTGAAAAACAAAAGAAATTCTTTTATGACCGATTCGAGTTGTACCCTTCAAATAAACACGCTTCATAAATTCTTTAGATGGTAACCATCACAATCACACTCACAATTACAATCATCTTTTAGTGTTTGGTTGTGATGGTTGCTATATTAAGAGGTTTATGAAAGTGTGTCCATTTTGAGGGTACAAGTACTTAGGGGTGTCGGGTGGATGGATGTTTGTCCGTCCGACACCATTTTTGCGGTGTCCAAACATGTTGATTGGACAACTAGTGTTGTCCACGTTCATATCCATGCGGGAGCGGACACCGCTTTATGCGAACGCGAAATCCATCTGATTGGACAGCGGTGTCCACATTATATATTTTTATTTTAGTTTTAGTTTTTCTCTTTTAGGGTTACTATGTTACATACCCGTAGCTACAGCAAATAATTATTGACTAAATCTTCAATTTATATTATTAATTTATAAGATTTAAAATGAGACATTAAATGTTAAAATAATATTAATCATACAAATAAAATATTAAATATTAGAATAGTAAAAGTCAACATTGAAAATAAAATCAAAATGTCAATAAAAGATACATGACAAAATATATGTCATATTGAATAGATATGAACGGATGAAATACTAAAATATAGAGGTATTTTTGTGTTCCTCCGTCATATATGACGTAGAAGATTTATTCATTAGATTGGCTATAATAATTGAATAATAATTATATGAACAATAAAATTCACAACAATAAATAATGAGTAATTATAAAATTGTGAAGAATTTGTATTTTTTATATTCTTCTATAGTGTGGTGGGTTTTTAGAGTATCTCCTCTTTTTTTTTTGTATATTATAGGTGTTGGTAGGTTAAATATAATTATAGTAATAATAAAAGATTAAAAATAATATAAATAATGATTAAGTTAAATGTTTTATTATTTATGTATAATTAAATACAATATATTAAAAAATTAATTAAATTAATAAAATTGAACGGAGACCATTGGAGTCCGCCATTATGGACAGATTCCATCCATATATGTTGAATGGACGTCATCTATAGTCCGTATCCGCATCCGTCACTTTAGCGGATAATGACGGTCAGACACCGCTCGATGAATGGACTATGCGGACAGCGGTGTCCGACTGACAGTATGACAGCCCTACAAGTACCATTATTCTTCTTTCAAACGCTAAAAGAATGTTCAAAAAGCATCTAGTCCATTCCAAGAGGCCCTCACCCGTACACTGCAACTCGTAATCTTGATTTCATTTTCAGGTCGCCCCGAAGCGATGATGCGTTCAAGCTGTAACAATGCAACCAAGCAGAAATTTGTAGGGCAAAAAAATAAACATGTTATTCTTCACCTCCTCAATTCTGTTAAGGTGTTCATGCAGTATCTTGTATTCATGCTTTAATCCATTTTCTAAGCTCAAGTTTTTGAGCATTACAGTTACTTTCTCACAAAATTTGCTAGAAAAACTTGGAGGCAAATCGGGAAAGCAATATGGCAAGCAACTGTTTGGTACATCTGGAAGGAACGGAACAACGTGCGTTTTGATGAAGAGGGAGACATGACCGTACTACAGCTTGTCAAAGTGCAAGTATGGTACTGGATAACTGCAAGAAATCTGCAACCAAGTTCATACATCTTGAATGACAGGTTAAGACAACCGGACCCCTTATTTGTTGTAAATGATGGGCGCTAATTAATGTAGATAGTAATTAAGTAGCGTACAGACAGTAGTATTGTATATGTAACCTTGGAAATTTATTTTAGTGGAATCCTTTACCTATAAAAAAATACTTTAATCCATTTAATGCCTCGGAACACCTGCAAATATGCATTGATCAACTAACAAAAATGATAAGAATTTTCGGGTTCCCTATTATTCTTCGTCAGGTGAGTTCAAATGGTCAATTAGATTAGTTTAGGAGTGTCTATTCGGCAACAATTTCGAAAATTGACACATACTCTAAAATGAGATCTGGGGTGTGTCCACACTGAGGTAACTCACTGCACACCATGCTCGCTGACCGACAAATTCTGCAGTGCCACGAGGGCACTGCACTCCCCTCTCGCTCTCAAATGATCCAATGTATAACCATCCAAACACATCAAAAATAATAAGCAACCAAAAATTCTTTTTTTATCAGTAAGGTTGGTATTTTTATAAATGTTGAAAACACGATTTTTGCCCAATTAGGAAAAAACCAGATACATACGATTTTTACACTACTGCACAGCTCCGATTTCAGATTTTAGAGTATTCATCTCCATCGTCTTCGCTCCTTGTCGTCTCCGGCCAGACTGCCGCTTTCAGCTACTGCACACAGAAATCAGGAGCGCAGCACCAATCTTCAAAGGAAATCCCGAGCAGTAGTTGCTTATGAGCTTTCAGACACCACCAGAGCTGCAATCGTATTTCATCTACCACATCGGTTACTTCTCTAATCCTTGGTTCAAAAAGCTTTCCATTTCGCCATTTCCAGGTGTTCCAGGTGATTTGCTGCCCGAGACCATTCCATATGTGTTTCTTCCATGGTGGGGGCGGAGAGGCTCATGTATTGCGTCAGATACTGGAGTGGCTCATTCAGCCATACCCCAACAAAACCCAGCCAGGTATGAATTGCATTCCATATTCGATGTGTTACTGAGCATGTCCGAAATAGATGGCTTACAGTTTCCGGAAATTGGTCGCATAATGGGCAATTCACCGTAGTTACCGGAACCCATCTTCTTTGCAGATTATCCAGTGTGGGGAGACGGCACTGGAGTAATTTCCAATTGAAACTCGAGATTTTCAGAGGTATGATCCATTCCAGGCCAATTTCGCACCATGATCCGCTTCTTGATGGCTCCATATGTTCTCCATTTGCTTCAGGTAAAAGTCAAATGTTTGACATCTTTTTCTTGTTGGATCTATCCATTCCCAACAATCCTGAGTCTGGGTTTGGTTTGAAGCTTACTGAAGTAACACAAATAGTTCCAGAAACTCGGCAATTGCCGCAGTAGAACAAGGCTGGGACCAGGACCACATCCAAAACCAGGTAATACCATCAAAGAAGCCTTTCTGCTAGATCACACTATGTTTATCTGCTGCATATTCATACAGATTAAGAAATTGCAATACTAGTGGTGCATTATTTAACTAAGTATCATGCCAAAATTTTGTCCTTGAGCCATCCCCAATTTTGCGTTTATAGACCTCATAAAACCATGATTTAGAGACCACATCTTTCTGAATATCCTGCCACCAAGCCGAACTAGTTGCATTCTGTCTCATAGAATCCCTTCTCAATTGAATATGTCCATATCTCCCTCGCAGTATATCCTTCCACAAACCACCATCATCCATTATCAGCTTATTGGGCCATTTTCCTAGCAGAGCCAAGTTAAATTTCTCCAAGTTCTTCACTCTTAGTCCCCCCTTATCCTTAGGATAACAAATATGCTTCCATTTAACCCAAGTAATACGCCTCTTACCATCCTCTTTTTCACCCCACAAGAACTGCCTTTGAAGCTGTGTAATCTTCTTAATCACAGCTTTAGGTGCATTAAAGAGTGAGAAGTAGTATGTGGGAATGCTTGGTAACACAGCTTTGATCAAGGTAATCGTTCCACCCAACGAGACATTCTTTTTTCTCCAACTTTAGCAACCAAAAATTCTGAATCTATCTATTAAAATATGCATCTTACTCCTCTCTAGATTTTTTCTGAATGTCACCATGAAAATCATTACTCGCCTTTAGGATTCTGCTCTCGTCGAAACTGTCGACAAAAAATAATAAAAGAACGAGCAAAAGAAGGTCAATCTGAATGTACAACATTCAATACATTATATGTTTCGATTCATTCTTATAAATCAAAATTCTTCATGGGTTTTGGAATGCACGAAATAAATATGGTGGAAAATAATTAGGTTCCAATCCCTAATAATGATGCCAATTACTCATATCATAGATATTTTCCCCTCCTGCCCCCAGGCTTCACCACTGGGTACGAGACAGATGATTCACAGCTTTCCACTCTCCAATTTCCTCAGCATCCCAGGGAAGGGTTCGATGCATCCACGCCTAGGGGTGGACATTTGGAATTCGGGTTCGGAATTCGCCGAATCCCGATCCCGTCCCGAACTAATTCGAGTCCAAAATTTTGGGACTTCGGTCTTCGGAACGGTCATCGAGACATCCCGAATCCCGAATTAAATATTTTTTAATTAAATATTTTTTTCTTAAATATAATTAACTTTTTTTAATATATATAATTAAATATTTTTTTAATATGTATAATTAAACATCCAGAACAAAATTAAATATTTTTTAATATATAGAATTAAATATTTTTTCAATATATATATAGGTGACGGCTCCGTACCCCTCAGTTCTTCCCTCAACTCAATTCTGCCCACTAGGATCGCCCGTTGACGGAATTGGGCACATCGTTAGAATACTTATACATAGAAGATCATATGTTCAAGTTTTGGTGATGTTCCGACGACGTTATCACCGTTTAATGGAGTGTTCACATTTCCCCTTGGGTTAAGTAGTCCTAAATAGGGTTTTAGAAAATTCTGGCGACGAAGTCGTCGGAACCGGAACTAAGCATGAACATATAATCTTCTATGTATAAAGATTCTAACGATGTGCCCAATTCCGTCAACGGGCGACCCTAGTGGCCGGAATTGAGTTGAGGGAAGAACTGAGGGCAAAAAACTGAGGGGTACGGAGCCGTCCCCATATATATATTTAAATATTTTTTTGTATTTTATTATTTTTAATCTGGGATTCGGGACTGTCCCGTTTTAAAATGGGACAATCCCGATCCCGTCTCGAACTAAGTTCGGGACCTGTTTTTAGGGCCCGAACCCGTCCCGAACTACTTATTTTTTTCGGGATTCGGGATTCGGGCCGTCCGGGCCTCGGAAAAATCCCGAGGACCGAACGCCATTTGCCCACCCCTATCCACGCCTGAACTTCTGTAGTTCAATCCTTCACCTTTGCTGGTCTGCTGTTAGTAGCTGCATCCCCTGCTGGTCCTCAATCACAACATGTTACTACTGGGATTGATCATGTTTGCAATTTTGCGGAGTTCCAAGAAGACCTCATACTCTAGTTCTTTCTTTCATTTTGAGTCACCCTGAATGAGGAGCAGAATTTTTTTGCTATGGACACATCTTACATCCTGAATTTTAAAAATTAAGTATTCCACTTTTGAACAATGAATAGTTAGAATTAGAATTTGAAAAGTAAGAACACTTGTCCTGAATATACTGCTGTATGACATTTGAAAATTTTAGAATGAGAGTAGCTGTGTTTTGGACATTCCTAAACCGGTGTTTAATTTTATTTTCATATTTTTAATTAATTTTTTTGATAGCATACCAACCATTTACGAAAAAATACGGTGAGTAAAATAAACCTAATTTCGATTTTTAATTTTCGTAACAGAAGAAATAAGAGATTGTCGACAGCATTCTGCGCGACCAGCCAAACCCTACTGCCAAAATCGCCACCGCAAAAGGCAGCACCAATCACCATGATGGCGGAAGCTGATCAAACATACGAGATTGATCTGGGTTACCTTATGGCATTCAATGGGCATCACCAATTTACTTCTGTCCCCTCCTCCAGGTGTTCATTTTTTTTTCCTGTTGAGCTGGTTCCAATTAAATTCTGTGTAATTATGCTGATACTGGTGGGTGATGAATGAAGCCTTTTTTTTATTTTCTAATAAGTTTTTGAAATGGATGGATTTCACAGGGAGGAGGTTGTGAAAGAAGCTTTAGACGAGGGGACAAAATTAGTGCAAGCTATTGCAGATGCCCTTTTCAATCTGCCTTCAACGGATGACCCTGATGGCCCCATTGCCACGTTGCCTGCTCCTACCACAAAGTTGCCGAGATCGAAGCCAGTGAGTTCTTTGCTTGTTTGTAATTACTTCACAGTTTTGAGCAAGAAGATTCTTTATGTGGGCATGTTAGTTTGTTCACTGTGTTTACGGGTAATATCACCTGTACTACAAGCGTGCGGCTTATCTGACCCACCGGTGTGACGCAAACGAAAATACTTCTATTTGTTGAAGGTAGCATGTCGAAATGACTCCTGATGAAATATAGCTTACTGTTATGTTCTTTGAGAAATGTACCTTATGGACGGGAAAGATGCATATGCATCGCCCATGGCCACGCGAACGGATTGTAGTCAATTTGTCATGGCTGATGGATTTTATGTATACTTGTTAGTTTGTATGACAAATCTTTTTGATGATTGTAGAATTGGGTTCCATTTTCTCACATTTTCCTTGTTCGTGTGGCTTCAGCTTCCGAAGCCAAAACCGCCCACAAGGTGGGAAGCATTTGCTGCAAAGAAAGGTATATTTGCAGCAACATTAACAAATATTGTGTTGGATTACACATGATAATTGATAATTCCTTGGGGGTAATGAGTTACTGAATGCTTATTTAGTTTAACCTGTGCCCTAAATTGTGTGAAGGTATCCAAAAGCACAACAAAGAAAAGCTAGTCTTTGATGAGCAAGTGGGTACTTGGAAGCGCCGTTATGGATATGATCGTGTAAATGATGACAATGACATACCAATTATCGAAGCCAAAGATACTGATGGTTTGTGATTATCTTTGTTACTCCTTGTCTGGCAGTAAATTTTAATATCAAGCTATTTACTATTGATGCTTGTGGATCTGATTAATTGTATTTTGTGCATTCATTTTGGTAATATCATAATAGTGCTTTTGCTTTACCAGAACCTGGAACAGACCCTTTTACTGAGAGACGTAAAGAGAAGAAAAGTAGAGTCGAGAAACAGGAGAAAAAACAGTTAAATAACCTTAAACACGCGGCCAAAGTTGGTGTGCTCCCAAGGTATTTTCTTCATATCTTAACATGGTAAATGTGTCTCAGCGATCCTGGAACACCAATATCTGTTTCTAGATTTTCTTTTGGATGAGGTTTGGATTGTAAACATGTAATCCACTCTCCACGTATGAATAGTTGAACACAATACCAGCTACGGGAAATATGACTGGCATTGTGGCTCTAGGCTCTAATCTTTATGGTGTTAAACTTTCTCCTTTTTATATGCATTCGACTTGATGTGCTAGAACCCCACTAACTCATCAGATTCAAGCAAGTTCGACGCTGCTCTAAAGTCATATCTAATGTATGCAGCCATGTCCAACTTGCTGCGACTGCATTACCCATAACGGGGAGCCAAGGGAAGCCTAATAAACTTAGCAAGGATGAGTTGCAAAATGTCGCTGGAATGGCATCAACTGCAACAGCCAGCGGTGGGAAGTTTGACAAAAAGTTGCATGGTGAAAAACCTCCAAAACATGAAAAAAAGTACCGAAAGGTTTATCTGCAACCTTTGAAGTAGAGATCAGTTCTCAATTTGTTATTTTAAAAAGGGATGGCTGATACTGATAGTCTGATTGTATCTGCAGTTTTTACCCACTGTGGAAGGTACAGGAATGGGTTCACTTGAAAGGCAGCAAACGGAGAAAGTTTTGAACAAATTGATCTCCAAAAACTCCCACGAGATACTCAACGTAGAAAAGGTTCGTCTCTTTTTCCTGTTGTGAAAATGTTTTCCCTGAGATTCAATTGCGGTTGATTTCAATTACCTTGCGGAAATGCAGGCTGTGAACATGTACAACGTAAAGAAGGAGAAGCAGCAAAGGAATCGAGGCCGGGAATCAACTTCGAGCAAGTTGAAGCCCAACAATAAATCTGTCAAGAAAAGTTCCCAAAAAGGATCGGCAAGCAAGAGAAAATCGAAGTAGCATGCATGATCTCTATGGTCAAATGAGGATCATCTGTTAGATTATAGGTGGTTGAACTGGAAGGAGAATACTTTTTGTACTTCATAAGCTTTCGATGCATATGTTACATATTATTCTGGTTCTCTTAATTATTATGGTTTCTATTCTCGATGCAACTTCTATTGCCCCATTATCTATGGAATCACTATAACAGGATTTGATGCGTCATGAATCATGATCAGAAGAATGTGCATTGCATGAGTTCATATTCATGTGAGTTGTGGAGAAGTTGTTCTGAAACGAGCATTTCATGAGTACATCATGACCAGCTTAGAAATGGAAAAATTGCTGCTGCTCATGAAAGTTGCACAAGGGTTTTTTTTTTTTTGATAATCATGGTATCCAGAACTATTTTGTGGTCCGGTTAATCCATGAGATCTATGCAAAGCGATCCCTCACATGAACCAGGTAAGACTCGGTCTTTGGCCCGCGGTCGTGGCCCCAAAGAATTGTTTATATCCAGTGGGGATTGAACCTGAGACCTCATCCCTCCTTGGAGACTTAAGTTTCAGGCCTCCACGACTAAGTCAACCCCTTGGGGTTAATCGATACCATACAATGATAACAATGATCAATGATAGTTCATCATCTACAAGAGAAACACCATTTTTCCCCCTTGCTGTGCCCCAATTTAATCCTACAACATTTTCAAGATGAAGTTGAGTATCTTCCAAAATGAAGGTCTAGGGTTCGATACCTAACATATAAAAAAATCGGCACAACTCTAAATCATCACATTGTGAGTACACTTGTGAGTTCTCAAGGGATAAAATAAAACCTGAGAATGGAAACTAAAGCAGGCACCAAATTTCATCATTATTTGGGCCGGCCCAAAATCGTCCTTTTCTGTATGGGCATTTTCTGACAAGCAAATCACTACAACATTTTTCCTTCTCACCAACCGTCCATTAAACTGCCATAATATACAGATATAGTCAACAATAGCATTACTAGCAAAGAGAGATTACACATATCTCTGTGTCTCAACAAAGAAGGGGTGGAGGTGGGGGGTGGGGATGGAGATGAAGAAGAAGAAGAGGGGGGCCTGCCCCTTTCAAAAAAATAAATCATTGAACAAAAAAATAAGGGGGTACACTTATAACAGCAGGGCGTACTTGTGCTAAACCCAGAGTTATTGTTCATCCATTATGGATGTCATGAATAATAATAAAAAATCATAATAATGGTAATAATCATCAATCAAGCTGCAAAAATTATCAGCCCACATGACAAGTTTTTATTTTAGGTCAACATATGCTTAAAGAGCCGCCGTGCCATCACGTGATCACCCAAGGTGAAAATAGTGTGACAAGTTTTTTTTTTTTATTTTACCCTCCTCTAGCCATACCATTATTTTTATATTGACTTTGGATATTTCCACATCATGTACCCATATATAAGAGAGCACTTGTTTAATTTGAACACTTCACACACAGTTTTTGAAAGGGAGTTCATCTTCCTCATCTGTCTCATTCAAAGAAGAAGCAACAATGGGGAGGCCTCCATGTTGTGACAAAGTTGGAATCAAGAAGGGGCCATGGACTCCGGAGGAAGACATTATTTTGGTATCATATATTCAAGAAAATGGACCCGGAAATTGGCGCGCCGTACCGACAAACACCGGTTAGAGTTGTATGATCTATGGAAGAGTTACAAGGAAATAGCAATCTATCTTCTTCTTTTTTTTCCATGGTTTTGATTTGTGTTTTGTTTTGTTTTGTTCCCTTGTCCTTTTGGATTGTAAAGGTCTGTTGAGGTGCAGCAAGAGTTGCAGGCTTAGATGGACTAATTACTTGAGACCTGGGATCAAAAGGGGAAATTTTACACCACATGAAGAAGGGATGATCATCCATCTACAAGCTTTATTAGGAAACAAGTAAGCAATAAAAAATTAAATAATTCTTTCAGTTTTGTCATTTCAATGTGTGGATTACTTGACTTGATCTGGTTGTTGTTCTTTGTGTATAGATGGGCTGCAATCGCTACTTACCTGCCAAACAGAACAGACAATGACATCAAGAACTATTGGAACACTCATCTAAAGAAGAAGCTCAAGAAACTCCAATCAGGAAACATGGAGCCACAAATGATGTCTGATTCCTCAACATACCATCAGTTCATGACCAAAGCCTATGGGGAACGCACTGCGGTCATGGAGGATATCAAGCCGAATTCGTCATCAGTATATGCCTCTAGTGCTGAGAACATATCAAGACTCTTGGAAGGATGGATGAGATCATCGTCACCGCCCAATCCCGGTCCCATCTCCAATCCCAACGATAACCGGAGCAAATTGTACCGCGATTTCGGGAAGATCATGGATCAATCCGCTTCCTCCATGGGCTACAGGCCGGATCAGATTGAGAATGAAGGCAATAATGGGATGGCAAGTGATGAGTTTGAGTGTATTCTAGCGTTCGATCACCACAAACCGAACCGCGGTGGTGGATTGCCATGTGATAAGTCCAGTTGTGATTCTAGCCAGAAGGGGTCGGAAGATCAAGAAACCGGCAGATTCGAGCTTGACATCAATCCGAAAATGGAGTGTAATAATCCCCCATTGTCTTTCCTTGAGAAATGGTTGCTTGATGAAAGTGCTGCACAAGGTGAAGGTGTAATGGAGCTACCATCAATATTCTAGTAAAGATTGCTCTTTTATGACCAAAACAAAGGGAAGAAGAAGACACACAAAAAACAAAGCTTAAAGGTTTTAATCATCGTTATTAGTTTGAGTTGTTCGTGTTGAGTTTGAGTAGCTCGGATGTCATGTGCATTTCCCTACCAAGTGCATGGTAAGTGTATAAATCTTACAATGTTAATGTTAGAAAGCTGATTTTTTTTTTCTTCCCCTTTCTATTTATTGTACTTTGATTAGGCATGTTTCTTTGTAACATTGGTCGTACCTATTTGATTAATGGTGCCTTTTTTTTATTAATCGTTATAAAATAGGAGTTCTAGTATAGATATTAAATTAATAAGTACATTATATAAATATTTTGAATTATATATACACTTGTACCCTATATATTTATTAGTCGGCCATTGAAGGCAGAGATGGCGACTCCAAAAATAATAACATTAAATAACCGGAAAGCAAAAAACATTAAATCCATGGCCATATACCCAAGTGGTTGATTGGAACATTGTAGCCCCACACACCCCAAAAACAAAATTAAAGTTAATCTATCTTCGAAATAAATTAATGAAATCCTCATAAAAATAATAAAAGCAATTTTTTCGGGTAAAAGAAACATAGACCTTATAATTTACTAAAGTCCAAATATGCTTGTTACATGCAGTATTATATCTTTACAAAGAAAAAAAATATCGTTACAAAGAACATCGTATAGAATTCGCCATAATTTCACGTTCGATTTGAATGGAGATCCAGTTAGGGGTTTGGCAGTATGATTGCAGTTGGGAGATGATGAAAATTTTGCCCAATTTGGACAACAACAAATATTTAAAATGTTTCATAAATAATCTTGCCATACCTTTAAATATGTATTAAATACAATGTCTGAAGATGAGTAGCTGTGACTGCACTGTAGTACCGGACCTATGTTGGTTTAAGGGGGGCGACCGCCCCATTCCACCCCCCCACCCCTACCCCTTTGTAAATTCTGCTCTACGAGTTTTTTTTCTTCAACTATATGGAGCTTGCAAGAAAATGTTGAAAAATAGAGCTTATCAAAAAAAAAAAAAGAGAGAGAGAGGGGTTTTGAACTAGCTTAAAATCAGATTGTACGGCATTACGCGGACTCGGTATTTTTTTTTTTTTTTTGGAAATGCTCTACAAGAATAAGGCATTAGCGTTTTCGCCGAAAAAAAAAATATCTAAAGTAGAAGAACCAGTGTCTTTTGTTCTGTGCATGCTTAAGTATTGAATGGCCGATGCATCTCCATCTCCCTCGTTGTTAGGGTTTTCACAAAAAGGTGTCTCATGCCATGCAAAGGAAGACACGCACGTAATATGAATTTTGGACAGCAAACACTCACGAAAGACTTGCCAATGAATTTGCAAGGTACAAAAGAAGCAAACACGTGAGACACACGGGCTACAGCTTTTTTGTGTCACATAATGAAATTTTATAATGATGTTAAATTGGAGAGTATAATTGGCATTTTCCTAATATTATTATTTAATTTTATTTTATTTGGTTTAAGACAAAAATTTCGTTTTTGACTTGACCCTGACTATACAATATAGTATATATACAGGGTGCGATGATTGAGATATTAAAATAACACTTGCATAGTCGCATCTTATTCACTTGTGTTCACATTGATCATCATCCATCTCTCTTTGAGATGAGAGTGAGATTTTTGTTTTCAATATATAAATCAATTTCATGACTGAACTTTAAATTGTAACCCTGTAAAATATTTTTCCCCAGGACAAGTACAGAGTTATAAGCTTGGTGAAAACTGATCCATCACTTTCCCAGCATTGTTGTCAAAGCTACCTAACAGTATTTGTGGGTTGGCATTGCATGTGATACAAACCCTACCCCACCCCTGTGGTTATGATCCTCATGAACAATCCACCTTTAGAACAATTTTTTAGAACAAAAAATAATAATGTGTTGAGGTTTATAATTTTGAGTCAGGCAGGTTTTGCAAATAACTTATGCAATAAGCAAAAAGGTACAATTTGGGCTCGAAATGTATTTTTTGTCAGATTCTCAAATAATCTTAATCCTCAGCAGATTCTACAACAACAGAATGATATTTGGATTCATATGTTGAACCCAAAGTTAGTATATCTTGAAATTGGACCCGGCCCATAATCCGGACTCAGGTCTCTGAAGAAATAAGACCCAAATCTAATCTGGTGTTGGGCCTTGTGTGTGCATGTGTGAGCCAATTTTTTATTAAGAATGTGGGTTATCCTCATTAAAACCATGAGTTCATGGTGATTTTTTTTACATTAAAACTCGTCTGTTTGTTTAGGCTTATATAGAATAGTTATAGGATTATATAGAGTAGTAATTTTTGTATGGATCTCTAGGCTGATAGAAATTAGCGGATATACTAGTGGATATTTACACCTAATTATATTTTATCAGCTTAGTTTGTTCCTTATTTATGTATAAATTTATTTTATTTCGTATATATGTAGTGTATGGTTGAGGTAAGTTGTTTATTTCTGCTACATTCGCTTATTCTTTTTATTATTGTTATAATAATAATAATTTTTATTATTACTACGATTATTATTATTATTATTTCTCCACGGAAATAATCTCTCTATCCTGTTGAGGGTATGATTGCGTACAGCTTACCCTCCTCAGACCCGAGTTGCTAATGGACTCGAAATGTTCGTACAAAACAATATTGATCGAATACTATTTAAACTATGGGCCACCAAGACCCTTATTAACCTATAGTCATGGTCATTGAGTATAGCCCACAATCCTATTTATAATGGTCCATTTTGTTTGTGGTTTCCAATGTGGGACATTTTTCTTTCAACAGTATGGGATGAGATCAAGTGCCTCAATATCAAGTATCTCAGCATCAGGAAGTGAGTATGTTAGTTAGAGAGAAATCAGGGGAAGATTTGGTCAAATCTTCCCCAATTATCTCCCGGGATTAGAATTACCATAATCCCGGGAACTGCCATATATTGAAACCTCCATGTAATCTCTATATAAGGGGAAACGCTCTGTAGATTGTAAAGTGGAAAAAAAAGAAGAGTAAAAGCAATACAATAACGAAGGATCGCAGTCCTTCCGTGGAGTAGGGATTCTCCTGAACCACGTAAATTATCGTGTTCTTTATTTTCTTCAGAGTAACCTATGCGAAGACATCAGAATGCAGCAGGAACCTAGGACGGAAGGAAAGTCATCAAGAGGTATAAAATTAAGCAAGGATGGATGGAAAAGCATGGAATCAAATACTCAACACAATGCAAGCACCGAGCAAGGTTAATAACCTATTTTGAACAATGGTACATGTGCCCTCACCAACTTTAAAGACATGCATGTCTGGCCACACCACCTGCCGCAATCATGTCTCCAATGCGAAAAAATTAGCAAGTGCATCAGCAAGGATTTCAAGATTCATCTGCAATTAAGGAAAGACGATAAAAATGAGAACAAAAAATGAAGGACAAATGATCCACATATTGGAAATGACTAATCAGAAATCGTTTTTTTGTAGTCTGCGCATTTGTATATTGCGACTTTTCGTTTTTTGATTAATAAAATCATTTTTAATTGTCAAAAAAAAAAAAGATTATACATGATCAAAGCTCGGCTACAGCTTCTCAAAATTCTGGATACAACACAGTGATCCAACGATGTCGAGAAATAGACATAAGACTGGGCTTCCGAAAGCACATGGGCTGCGCACAAATTTTGGAGAGCCTCGTAAATGAGAGCTCGATAATTTTCGCTCTTGTCCCTTTCTTTCTTTTTAGCGTATGCTAGCCTTAGTTTTTTCCTTTCGTTTCTTTCCAGCCCAATGGGCTTGTACTACAACAATTTTTTTTTTACATTTATAGAAGTCAACAATTGCCTATGTTCTTTATTAGGGATGGGCAGTGGGACATCCTAGCCCTAGCCCTACAAGAACTTATTCCCCAAAACCCTTCCCGAGTAAATGATATTGCCTCATTAAGTATTGAAGGGGAATGGAACTCTCCAATCTGGAGGCCAGCTGAGGATGGCTCCTTTTCTGTCAAATTTGCCTGGGAAAGAGTTAGACATGGAGCTACATCAGCTGAAAAGTTTTCAATAATCTGGCACCCTCAGTCACCATTTAAGATAAGCTTTCACACGTGGAAAGTTGTCCACAACATTGTGGCCACATATACAAACCTAATGAAAAAAGATATTAACATCTCCTCCAAATGCTCAAGTCACGAGATCATCTTTTCTCGATAGGAGATCTGGCCAAGGATGATAGAATTCAGAAGAAATGGAAAGAAGATGGGCCGACCCAACACTCGGGTCACGAGAGCCCATGAAGAAGAAGCGAACCCGACCGTTTACGATCGGTTCGGGTCTTGTGTGTGCAGGTGCGCGTGGGGGTTAATTTGGTAGGAATGTAGGTGTCACCATTAAAACCTTGAGCCCAAGGTGATGGGTTCTCCCCACAATTCCTATTTAAACTAGTTCAACCAAAGTTTCACAATAGGTATGGGACAAATACTTCTAACACCGCCCCTCAAGTCCGGCTAGACAAGCCCTGTCAGACTTAAATGTCACACCGAAGAATTTTTTAGAAGAGCGGAAGCGTATACATTCCAGATTTTTCTTCGGTCGTTAGACCATTATTGGCTCCGATACCATGATAGAATTCAGAAGAAAGGGGAAGAAGATGGGCCAGCCCAACACTCGGGTCACGAGAGCCCATGAAGAAGAAGCGAGCCCGACCGTTTACGATCAGTTCGGGTCTTGTATGCAGGTGCGCGTGGGGGTTAATTTGGTAGTAATGTGGGTGTCACCATTAAAACCATGGGCCTAAGGTGATAGGTTCTTCCCACAATTCTTATTTAAACTAGTCCAACCAAGATTTCACAATCGGTATAAGACAAATACTTCTAACAAAGAAAACTTAGTCATACTGTGAAAACATTTTACACATCCTACTCTCTTCCCCTCCCCTTAATATAGAAGATAGGCTGCTGGCTTGGAGACCCCGTGTGGGAGGAGGTACGCTCAGATATATTTTAAAACTCATCCCCCCTTGATATGTGGGAATTGTGGAAAGCTCCGTGTGCTGCCCATTTTGAGGGGCAAAGGGTAGATAGTTCGAGGATAATCAGAAATGTAAAAACCCTGCTGGGAGAGATCCTTAAGGTTACAAAATCTAGAAATCCCACATCGGGTCAAGAGGCTCTACAAATCTCAAATCTAGGGCTAGTACTGTCTCCAGCAATAGTCGTCTCCCCTAAAGCACCAAAGCACTGGTCTCCTCCAGCCACAGGTTCCTACGTACTGAATGTTGGAGGCAACAGTTCGGCTACGAAATCTAGTGTAAGCTGCTTAGTTTGGAACCATCTGGGAGAGGTCAAGTTCGTTCTCACCCTGGTTGGAAGCCATATCCCCTCTCTGGAGAATGAAGTATCGGCAACGGAACAAGGCTTGGCTCACTGTTTGCAAATGGGACTGTCTGAGGTAACAGTATCCACTCCAAATAATATTCTTGATTTATGTATTGCTAACCGTATCTGCAGATGGAGAATACTGGAACAGTTGAAAAGGATTCAATGACGTCAAACCCAGCAAGGTCTCAAGGTCAATGTAGAAGCATGCTTGACGGAAACCGAGCACCGCAGCGCTGGTTATCCAGCGCAAGCTTCTTGGAGCAGTTGGGAAACTCACAAGAGGAGGGAAGTCTCGCAAGAAATTCAAGAGAAGAATTTTTATTTCAATCATGAATCGCCTTACATTTTGTATTCTGCCATCCTTTTATAGCAGCATTACATCTATTAAAGAAGACAGTAAATGACATTGGAAACACTACAATCAACTTGATAATCTGCCCATCAGAAGGTTGAAGGTCACCAGATTGACCTCAATGGTTTCGAATTTTCCCTCCAGAATTCTTCCTTCTTTTCTCCATCTTGCGCGCATCAGTTGCGTCCATGAAGTTGATTGCCACGGCTGCAATGTTCGTTTTCCCCGGTACATCAGCTCCGTCGGGCGAGATCATATTCGCCCTCGAATTTATGCCAGGATCCCAAATTTCATCCTCTTCGTTGACCTCTTCATGATACTCACCCCAAAAGTCGTCATCTCTCTCAACATCTTCTGAGAGGGAGCCGTCTTCGTCAGAATAGAAACCAAAAAATGAAAAAATTTCTTAATCTTCCTCTACATCGTCCTCTCCTTCTACTTCTTCCGGCATAGAATCTTCAAATTTTTGAAAGAAGTCAAAAATGGGATTATATAACTCATCCTTAGGAGAGTCAAGATCGAATTCGCCTTCTTAAAGACATAAATCCTCGATCTCTTTGACTCCTATGGCCGAATCTGGTGCTGCATCGAAGTTCACTTCTTGAACTTCATCGGGGTACATATCAAATATCGGCGGGTTATCGTAATCCGAATACTCCTCTTCGTCTTAATCCCTTTCGATGAACACGAAGAATGGAACATAATCACATGGCACCTTCAACTGAACCATCTCACGGAATGAGATCTGAATTTTTTTTTGAAACAAGGTGTAGGACTTCCGGCAATAAAAATTGATGGAATACCGAGCTCCGATACCAATTGTCGCAAACCAAGCACCGCAGCGCTGGTTATCCAGCGAAAGCTTCTTGGAGCAGTTGGGAAACTCACAAGAGGAGGGAAGTCTTGCAAGAACATCAAGAGAAAAATTTTTATTTCAATCATGAACTGCCTTACACTTTGTATTCTGCCATTCTTTTATAGCAGCATTACATTTATTAAAGAAGACAGTAAATGACATTGGAAACACTACAATCAACTTGATAATCTACCCATCAGAAGGTTGAAGGTCACCAGATTGACCTCAATGGTTTTGAATTTTCCCTCCAGAATTCTTCTTTCTTTTCTCTGTCTTGCGCGCATCAATTGCGTCCATGAAGTTGATTGCCACAGCTGCAATGTTTGTTTTCCAAGGTACATCAATGCTCAACTTCTCAGTTGACGTCAATCAAAACTCTGCTCATCAAGGATGCCCACAACAGCAACAGAGTCAGCGACATAGATGATGGTGGGGTGCTTTTATATGCTGGATAGTTGGCTACTTTGAGGTGCTAGGACTCTTCATCAAGTTACGCAGGTAAGTTTGTGTTGGTTATATCTTCATGTGTGCAGGTGGTAGATAATCATCACAGCAGCAATTTTCATAAGAATTTAGCTATCTGTATAATAGTTCGAACATCTGGCTCTATGATAGATGCATGGATAGGATTGATACTCCGGGGCAAAATGTGGGCTACTAGTTGCGATTATTTGCCTTGTGAAATTATATATTTTTCATTGCCTCAGTGAGGGCTTTTATCCCTTATAGCCCTTCTCATGAGTCCTCAAAATTCAACAATCCTGTCGATACAGGATTTTGTCTCCATCGGCATAGATCTTGTGTAATCAATGTTCCTTTCTTCCGTCTATGTTTAAACCAGAACCAGGTGATGTCTTTGATTATTTCGACGATTTGTTCTGGTTCTGTGATGCAGTTCATCAGGTCATGAAATTTGCTCTACAGTTAGAATTGAAGGAGAGGAAGTGTTGCTAAAAATACCAAATTTGGAGAAGCAACTCAAAATTATTTAATGACTGGGATACTTTGAAGCAACTCTCTTTATATTGAACTCATCCCTAGAGATTGTTGTAGAGTAAACTTGCTCGATCACCTGGGTTAAAATCCGACACACCCATTCAATTTTAACCTAGAAAATTGTGGCTATTTTTTAGGTAAATAAACTTGTACCACAATAAAGGAAATATTCTGTACTTTTTTTTACCCCCAAAAATTTCATTCAGTCATTGATAACAAGACTTTTCAGTACAGAGTTTTCGTGTCCCTTCGTCTCCAACCTAGTCTAATCTAACACTAGCATAATCCTGCTGCGGTGTGGAGGATGAGTATAGAGGGACTTCTTGGTACCTTGATGACTTCAAGATTATCTTCCTTCAGTGTAGTCTTCACCTGCAACTATATTTTCATGTCTTCAGGGTTGTCTTCCTTTGGCTGTCTACTTCCTCCCTACTGGAGAAGGCTGTGCACCTATGTGTAAGCAATGTAAACAACCTAAAAAAAGAAAGATTTTCTACCCTTAATGAACCTAGGTCCTATATCCCAACTAACAATGAGTAACTCCTCAATAATGCAGGTTTGAAAACCAAACCTATGCCAAGACAGAGTTGTTGATTTAGCTAAACTGTCTAGTTTGATGCATCTAGCGAGACGGTCTGAGTGCTTGATTATGCTGGTAATTTGGAAATTTGGAAAGACAAGTAGTTTTGGTTGGCGACAGTATCGGGGCCAAGACTGGTAAAAGATGGGATTGGCTCATATTGTAAATATGTAAAAAGCTCTTTTATGAATGAAAATTTTACTTATCCAAAAAAACAATGAGTAACTCCTACCTGTCCGGACCTCGCTAAGTGAAGAGGGTAAATTGTCTCACCTCTTCATAACTTCCGGGGTAAGAGGGAAATCTAAAAGAGGAAAAAGAGTATGATACCCGATTTACCTCTTTTACAGTGATCATTAGTGTGGGCCTCCCACCCTGTGTGTGCTTATCTATGTGCTTAATCCTAGACCCAGTTACGGAGAGGCCATCCATTTTCTGCTGATATTTTCTTAACCCGTGAGTGGTTGTATTCCTTGGAGATCTCCTTCAGTGTAGAAGTTGTCATCACCTCGTTCGTGACCCCATTTGGCTAGAAGCAAGGCCAACTTTTGAAATCAACATTTCATTCTCTTAAGAGAGATATACGCATGTTCCTATAATAGTTTCCTTCTCTTGGTGTAATACTGGAACTCTCGCCAGGGGCATCTTGCTCCTGTTAGCAAGTAGTGGAGTGATTGTTCTACTTCGATGCCAACCTTCATATTCGTTTTGGAGCTGCAAAAAATGATGCCTTGGATAATAGATTCCAGCCTCCAGTTGTTATTCAGAGTTATAGTCATAGAGAAGCCTTCTACCATTCTGCTAGAGTGATCTCGCAGTATACCCCCAACTCCAATCCTGGAGCCATCTACCGGTTTATAACTTGTCATTGCGAGGCTATATTCACCTTATTCCGGAGGTGTCCAGAGGCTGTTTTACTACAGCCACACTTGGAGGTAAGCAGAGTCCAAGGGCCTCTACTATTTCCTGATCCGCTGCAGATTGAGGTTTAGTAAGTCCTGCAGCAGTTACAACCTGCCTGAGAAGTGGTCACCTGGTGCTTCACCTGTAATTGGGATTTTCCTGCTCCTTGGTATAGTCTCCTGCGTCGCTCTGTCCATATACACCAAGATATCAGTAATGGGAGAGTTTTAAATATGATTCTCATTACCCTTTGGGCTCCTGTACTATTCCATAGCGCCAGCCTGACATCCATTGAGACTATATATAACGGGATTTTGCATTTTGTCTCAAACGTTTCCCATAAATGTAGCATTAATTCACTATAAGAAAATAAATGTTCAATTGTTTCTTCTCTTGGATTTCTGGAACAGCAACTACATCTGGATGCTAAGCTGATTCCAAATCGCCTTACATTATTTTCTACCAGTAAGGCATTGAGCAGGATTCTCCAGACCAATAAGGTTATCTTGATTGGGACTTGTTTGCTCTAAATATTTTTTAATCTGGCTCTCTTCATCTCTCTGTGCCTTATCATATTCCATGTTGATCTGAAGCTAAAGGTGTCATCAATAGTTAGAGTCCAAATTTGGCGATCTCGTCCTTCATATATTGGAGTCGCATAGATTAGGGTTGTGACTGCAGAGGGGAGATCTACATTATCCAGTCTCCAGCTTTGGTTGTATATCAATTCGTTAACAGATTTGAGTTCTGACTGGAGATTCTGCCCGATGGGTACCAGCTGAAGCCAGACATCCTACTTTACGCTTACCTTTCTGCCATCTCCCACAAACCAGAAGGTGTTCTCAACCATGGTGTCTTTGACAGAAATTATACGTCTCCATATGTGCAGCAGTTACCACCGTCTGGTGCTGAATTATGATCCATTCCTGCGCAATACTTCTGAGCCATATATGTTGACCAGAATGATTCTCCTTGCCTAAACTGCCACCACAACTTCATCGCTGTTACTGTGCTAATGTCATGTCGTCGTCTGATACCCAGACCACCTTCATTTATTGGAAAGCAAATCCGCTTCCAGGAGACCCAGTGTTTTTTCTGGTGACCATCTTCTGCTCCCCATAAAAAGTTAGCAAATATTCCTTCAATCTTTTGTATAACAGATTTACTTGGAGCCATGGCCATAATTTGGTAGATAGGTAGACTCGTTAATATATGTCTGATCAGAACTAGTTTGCCTCTAATGGATAGGTATTTGCCTTTATTCGAGAAGTAGGTCGCCTATGCCGCTTAGGCAGCTAGTATGTTGCCCTCCGCCTTGCCCAAATTATCGCTTAGGCTGCTTGAAAGTCTGCTTAGGCAGGCGACTAGGCCGCCTAGGCGCTGAACGGGCTCTAGCCACCCATGGTCCGCCTAGCACTTTCTCGAACACGGGTATTTTGCTGGTCCATGATTCCAACCTATTCTGTATTCTGAGTAGTAGAGGGTGAAACAAGATTGCTGTTTTCCGCCCTTTGTATAAAGGAATGTCGAGATATGTTTGGATAGAAAACTGCGCTTATGACCTGTCCATCCTTTGATGTTGTCTATCAATTCTGAGCTTGCTGTGTCAGAGATGAAGAAGCTTCTTTTGTGGATATTTATTTGTTGCCCAAACATCTTCTCATATTCTTTAAGATAGGAAAATACTTCTTGCGAAGCTCGCTGGGATCCTTTTGTGAATAAGAGCAGGTCATCTACGAAGGCAAAGTGTGAAATGCTCTCACACCCTTTTGGGGTTCGATATGCACACCATGGACTTTCTGAGATCATAAAGTTGAGTCCCGTGCTTAGAGCCTCCGAGGCTATTATAAATGGTGCAGGAGAAATGGGATCTCCTTGACATAACCCTCTTGTTGAGTGAAGGAAACCATATACCTGTCCATTCCAAAGAACAAAAAACCAGTTATTAGAAATAGCACGCCAAATCATGTCAATAAAGTTTTTGCGAATCCAAAAGCTCTAAGGACTTGGATTAAATGCAACCAAGAGACACGGTCAAAGGGTTTTGCCATGTCTAGCTTGATTGCAATGTTTAATCCATTTTTTCTCCTATTTAAAGAGTGCATAAGTTCTTGTGCAAGCGAAGTGTTATCTGATATTAGTCTTCCCTTTACGAAACCACTTTGATTCGGATATATGATGCTTGGGAGAATTGCTGATAGTCTTGTGGACGGTATCTTTCTGATGTCTTTCCCCGCGTAATTACAGAGACTAATCGGCCTTAGTTCTGATATATTACTCGGATTGTTCACTTTAGGGACTAGGCACAAATAAGTGGATGTAGCTTCTCTTGGAAGTTCATTTCCTGCAAAGAAACAGAAGACCACTTTCATAAAGTCAGAGTCTATAATAGACCATCAACTTTGGTAGAATGTTCCTGAGAAACCATATGGTCCTGGAGCGCTTTCTTCATTTAAATTGAATACTGTCTTTTTTACTTCCTCCACATCTGGCCAGTCGGTCAATCCTTTGTTCATCTGATCAGTTAATATTTTAGGGATTCATCTTAGCAGTTTGGGTGATTCTGTAGTAGCCTCTGCTGTTAACTGTTTGAAAAAATGTTCAACCAATTTTTTGGGAGAAATATTCTGTACATATTAACACTTTTGACAACAAAAATCAAAAACTACCATTTTTTGCATAGAAAATTGACTCACCTCTTTGGGTTCGGGGCAGGTGTGCGTAGGTACGCGCGTGTGGGCCAACTTATAAGGAAGATGTTGACTATTCTCATTAAAACCTTGAGCCCAAGAGAATAGATTGTGGCACTACATTTTCTTATAAGTTGATTAAATTTTCGAAATCTGATCATACTGGTCCCGTGATTTCAAAAAATGTTGTCGATTAGGCAAGGCAGCGGGTTTCCAGCCCACTGTTCGAGGCAGGTGGATGAAGAGCCACTTGTTCTAATCTATCGAGTCTTATAATATTTTAATTATATACTGGTATATTATTCATGTCTAATACCAATATCATCAGTCACCACTAATCGGACAGTTCAAAAATTATCTTAATCATGACTCAACCACCACACAAAAATATCATTCACCCAAAAATAATAAATCATTATAAGACTTTTTTGGTAAGCATCATTATAAGATTTTATTTATAGAGTTTATTGGCTAAGCTAATAATTATGCTAGAATCGCAATCTAGGGGTCTTTGAATGCAGTACTAGTCATCATTTATTTGCCCATCTTTGACCCTTGGTTTCAAAGATGGGAAAACTACAACTTAGATATTTATATATGAGGAATTTGTCTTGGTTTCAAGTATTTTTTTTATAAGCAATTTTATGTATTAAATTAAGATATTTACATACTTACAAATTGGGCTTTGCTACTGGGCTTAGCCACATTAAGTCAAAGAGGAGTTGGCCTAGTGATCTAAGAGTGACAATTGCATTCAAAGGTCATGAGTTCAAATTCCCTCAATGACATGAGTCTGTCACATATGGTGTAACGAACCGAATTTTCACTCCTTGAGCGAAATGGTCCGTTATGGCAGTGAAGTCCACGGCATCACCCGAGCCCTTAATTTAATTAACAAAAGAGTTCCAAAACGCGAGATTGAGTCATCCCACAGTTGCACCTTGACCAATACTTCTTGCTCGTGACCCATGTCTTCTTGTTTAAGCCTGC
>JAOYMZ010000924.1:0-25317 GCA_025802335.1 Pinguicula primuliflora | reverse complement strand
TATACATTGAATTGCATATGTTCAAATTTTGGTGATATTCCGATGACGTTATCACCGTTTAACGGAGGGTTATAAATTCCCTTGGGTTAAGTAGTTCTAAATAGGATTTTAGAAATTTCCGGCGACGAAGTCGCCGGAAACCGGACCAAAGCACGGGGATTTTCATCTACAATGTATAAGCTTTCCAATGATGCGACCAATTTCGAAAACGGATGATGCTACGAAAAGTTGAGTACAGACTGAACACGCAAGGACTGAGTATACGAAGGTTACCCTAATATTATAATTGAACATATTAATTACAATTTATTTATTAATTAAGATGATCACAATTATGTTAATTATCAAACATCTCCTACTTAACTTACCCAAAAAAATATCTCGCGGCAAAAGTACTATTTAGCATATTAATTATTTGTCTAACATCTCTCACTCGACTACACAAACTGCATTCAATAATAGCACTCACTTTGCTACATACATCGCAATTTTTTAAAGTTTCTCTCAATGTTTCATACAAGTAATGAGCCGTGCGACCAATATAAAGAACAAGTGTGTTAATTCACTATCAAACTAACATAATATTTTAAAAATATTGATATCCCAAATTCTCTTTCATAACCGATAGCTACACATCTCTTTAAGCTATACAACATTTGATTGCATACATAACGTAACCGTCATGACAAATATGGTGAAGTTAGACAAATTGTTCCTTAGAAACTAATAAGTATTCGCATCAACTCGATTACTTTTCTAGGATGGTTCGTTGGACTATAATAACCATAGCCATTGGATGACATACTTAAGTACCATTATCAAGCATCAATTTCAAGTTATATCTCTAAGTCAAAGGTATGTCCATCTGATCACACGACAATAATCAGAATATTCTATTATCATTTTCACAACAATCAAATTATAGTACACACAATATGATATTGTGATATTTTTATTATGTCATTTATAATTGATTTACAAACTCACAACTGTTGCATATAATTAAAAGAAATGTCAATTATATTTCATAAATCAATTATTTACATAAACATGTCATTTGACAATTGCAATGTGTCATCAAACCCTACTAAGTCATAGATGCATGATATGAGCTATAAATGTCTCTTGATGAACGGATTTGATCATGGTATCTGCTTGATCCGTACCCGAACCCACCCTATGGGAGGCGAGTATGAGACGAGACCGTGTGCTAACCCTAGCTTAACGAATGAGCAAAGTTGATCCGTTAAGCCTGACAGAACTTCACAGTGAGCTATGTTCGTTAAGGTATGCAAGTTGTTCGCGAACAAGCTCGCGAGCAGACTCGTTTTTGTTTATCTATGTGCAGCTCATTTATGTTTTCATTTACTTGTTCCAACTCATTGGTTCGACCTGTTTCTATTAATGAGTAATGAAATTAGTGAAATTAAATTTTAATATAATATTATATAATTTTATTTGTATGTAATGAATAATGAAATTAAAATGTAATTTTGAAATGTAAACAAATAATATTATATTGTATATTATATTTTATGTTGATAAATGTTTGTTAAACATTTGAACAAAGCTCGTGTCCCTTCATTAAGGTCTGTGTACACATATTTGAGCTCTATCTCGATCACGTTAACATGGCCATAGCCATGGGGGTGCTTGGGGGAGTTCAAGCACCCTAACCAACCTCAAAATCCTCAAATATATATGCAAAATTTATATGTAAATTTGAATATTTTATTTTTGTATGCTGAATTGTAAGTTGTTATTTTTGTTGGTGCTGTTTTTCTTATGTACAGAAGTAATTCTTATATTGCTTAAGTTTTGCATACTGGTCATAATTATATTTTTTATTAGGTAACTTATTATGAAAGTGGTGAAAGATTTGTAGAAGAATACCCTTATATAATTGAAACAAACGCCATCTATCATTGTAGACGACAACAATGCGGCTAATCGTAGTCCGTAGTAAAAAACTCGAATGAACAATGAGTTATTATATTAGTGATGTTATTGATGATTTAAGAAAACGCGAACCAATCATAGCTATCCATATGAAATTAGAGATGAACTAAGAAGACATTATGTTGTAAGAGGTCATACGCAGCCAAGTTGTTGTAATTTTCCACAAACTGAAATTAGAGGCATTAATAGATCATTTCAAGAGACATGATTCACAAACATGATTGGTTAGAATTCTGATGTCGCCGATACTAAAATTATTTTTTCTAGTATAGATAATGGAACTATTTTACAACGTTTTAACAAAAATGACAAGTACAAGATTTCAACTACTAGAGATTGAGCAATCTCACAGCAAACATTGTAAATCGTGTGCATGTAACATTTAAAATTGAATACATTTTTAACATTATTTGCGCACACTTTACGTTAGCTTCATTTTTTAGAACTTTTGAATGAGCACCCACAATCATAAATTTCTAGATTCACCCTTGCATGTTAAGCCTGTCGAGCGAACAAACGAGTTTTAGACGAGACGAATACTAGCTTATTACGAATAACTCTATTCGCGTACAACCCTATAATCGATTCGACATATTCTGTACAGTCTAGGTATGTTTTTTTATGCATGATTGGCATGAAGCTCATTTCCGTATGTTGAGTCGCAGTTTTTGCGCTGCCGCTATCTTAGTAATACCCTTGACCATGAGTTGTATCGAATGGTGAAGTTGAATATCCTGATGGTATTGCCAATTCTAATGATGAGATGAATTGAGGCGCACAATCTCATGTTGGAACTCTGTATTTCCATGCATCAGAGCATCATGCTTCGATTATTTATTCGTAATAATGTTAGTGCATGTGTATCGGGAGCGAGGGAGGTGCAATGAGCATAGGCAATGTATAGTTTGCAGTGCTCATGTGGATACCGGAATTGGTGCAGCATGGGGTGGGTGATAAATAATTTTGTACGGGCCCGCTGACATGTCCATTCCTGGTGTGCCATGCATAATCGCCTCTTCCCTATGTACCACCCTTGTAACTTGGTGTACTATCAGCACAAGAAACATGTTAGAGATTATCATTCATTTTGTTTGAGAGAAGGTGCCTTAGAAAAACTTTCGTGTTCAACATATGCTTGCCGACTAATAGTGCAAATTTTTTTGGAAAATGTCATTTGTACACATTGAAACAAAGAGCAGAAGACGAGGAAGATGTGAGGGAATTCACTATATTTCCTTGATAATTTACATTGATTGTATACAACAATATATAGAGTAGGAGATAGTCCTAGATGGTAGTTATTCGTCTACCGTAATTATCTCCTCAATCACGCTAATCTTGCTATACACAGATTGTTATGATTCCTTGATTATCTCCTTTCCTTGACTTCCTCCCTTTCCTAACACACTTTATTGCATTATTTGTTGACGTTGTGATGTGTCAACAATCACAAATAAAAAAATATATATATATAAATAATAAAACATATGATTGCGAGGATTGTCAATAAATAGTGTCAAATAAGTATGCATGAATAAAACTCAATTTTTTTATTAAGGGATTGCATCATCTTTTGATGAACATTTAGGTCCTGAGCATTCACCCTACTCACGCATCGACTTAAGGGTTGGATGGTGTACAATGTACATATAAATGCGTATCATTACCGTATCTTGTACCTTGTATATTGGGTATATAAAGAAATAGAGTATTGGTCACATTCTAACAATGGCTGGGAGGTAGAAAGAAGATTCCATTAGCTGGAGTCTTCGGTTGTTTTCTCAAACTCCAATGTTGCATTGAATCCAAATTCATTTCCAGGAATGAATGCTGATTTCAGTTCTTCAGCGGTTTGAATAGTGTTGACCTTGTTATCCTTAACAGTCAACTTCTCCTGGTAATGATAATGAAAAAACTTCAATAAAACTTACACGAACGCAGATGGATCTAGAAAACAACTAAGAGAATGGACATGGAAAAGTTCAGGACTGGCCTTGTCTAGATAATCTGCTATTGTCGTGCTGACAATTTCTTGAACAACAAAGCTGGTAACTCGATCTGCTCCAAGAATTTGTAGAAGGAAATCTCTCGGGACCTGCATTGCAATGTAATAAAATTCAAGCAGCGAGAGGGAATTAAGGTCAAATGCGGGAAAATAGAAGCATCGGATGCATCCGGTAGCATGAACATGATTCCTGAGTCAGTTTTATGCTCTGTTCGAGAAGGCGGTCCCCTAGCCTGCCTAGACGCCGCCTAAGCAATGGGTGGTCGTCATTCGCCCTGTCCGAATGCTGCCTAAGTGGGCACCTAGGCTGCGCTAGGCGGGCGCCCAGTGCTTTTTCGAATACTGGTTTTATGTCATAAAATTACACAATGCACTTCAGTCAGTAACTCATTCAATTTGTACCCAGACATTTATCCTATTCATCTGATTGTGGTGCATACTGAAACTGGATTTCAATTTACCAAGTAAGATTAAACTGTAAAAATCCCAAATGCAGGATGCAGCATACAATATGAGACAAGCGGCAACTCAATTACAAAATGACCCTTTTCAGATCAGAGAACATATCATGAAAATGATTTTGTCAACTGACCTTAGATGTCTTCCCTGCAAATGCCACCACCATCCACATGAAAAGGACGAGAAATAAAATTATTGACATCTGGTGGATATACAATTGCTTAAAGATGAAGAAGCACAACACCATCTCAAAAGAAATGTCTTTATCATTTTACATAACTTCAATGCGTTCGGCAAAACAGGCAGGAAATCTCGGAGAAATCACATCAGCACAAATTAGACAAACGGCTTAGCTGTTCTTTGATGTGTATAATCAAAGAAATACAATTTAATGGTTGCAAGAACATAATCAGTTCGGAGGAAACGATATACACAAAGGAACAAGCTGCACCTTCTACATAACTCTAGAAACAAAGATCAATTCTCTAATGCCGACAAATACCTCCTTTTTCTCTGCGAAATCCAGGAACTGGTGGAACCGTACGAGCTAAATTCCTTAACATCTTATCAAACACGATCTGTGTTTCTTTCCCGGGCAAATTCACTCTTACCTGAAGCAAAGAAATGGGAAAGAATTAAGAGGAAAATTTTGCTGGAGATACAGATTTATTATCCATGTTCACAGGTCAGATATCATTCTACTGTATCACAGGTCAGATACAAATTTTGCTACTAGGATTTACAAAAAATATAAAACTAGAGGAGCATTGATTTGAATCATCAGTATCATCCTACTGTATGTGCTATTATGAGAACTTTTATGTTGAATATATTTAAACTATGATGCCCAGCATAAGTTTAAGTTAATCTCTTTCCATTTTCCTGGATGTTCGATATGGCTATAAAATGGCAACTTTTAGAAACATAATAATATATAACTGCGGAGCCATCGAGACAGATTGACCTCAAGTAGATAGAAGGTCGAAGACTCACTTGCATTTTCTCATCATCCTTAGACTCCACTACTATATCAACATTACTAATGCTGATTGCATTATCCTTTGGATCTGACACAGATGCCTCTAAACCTGCATTGTTTATGAGTTATACATCCGGAAAATGAATTGTATAACCTACTAAACACAAGCTGCTCGAAATACCTGAACTCAAAGCCGATACTGGTTTCGCGAGTCTTCTACCTATATTCAAGAACAATAATACATTTATTATCTGTAACCTCTGTTATAAAAAAGAGTATTTGAACAGAGGAACGTGAGCACATGGCACATAATCCAAGGAGGAAAGATAGGAATGAATGAACAAGAATCCATGCATTTCATAACTAGTCTGAACGCACAAATTCATGTTCACCAGCATGACTTGGTATTCCAGCGTGACTGACATGAGGATTGGATCTAGTGACTAATTGTTGAAGTGTGTTGTCCCACACCGGAAATGGGACACCAACAAATGAAGTATAAACAGGATTTGTGGAGTTGAATCAAATACGAGCTCAGTTAGAATACCCACATTCCTAATATATTAACCCCCACATGTGCACCCATACTAACGAGACCCGAATCTACCAAATTACGGTCGGTCTTGAATTTCTCCAAGGGTTCGAGACACCGGTTATGGGCCGGGCTCAGTTTCCAAACTGTAAGACTAATCTATCTTTAGGTAGGAGTAAAGGGTTAAAAATTCTACAAGAACACCTTTAATGATACTTCATTAAGATTATCTTGTAACAACAAGGGTTAGAACCCAAAGTTTCAAGACATCAATGGTATGGTTCCATTAGAACTGACTAAAAAGGTTAATTTTACAATGAATGCACTAACGTTTTACACTGGTTGAAAAGGCATAGATCCTTATGAATAACAAATATACACCCTTCTCATAATTTTTTTTTGATAGGTAATGTCACTAAGAGATTCGAATTAATTGTCATATACATCACATGTATGCAATACCACCAAAAGAAAACACAAAGCAACACTAACACTAATTTAACAAATTCTAACAACAAGAATACCCACATACGATTTTTCTACCTTTGTAATGTAAATTTATTGCAGAGTAATGGTTTAGACCCGGTGCACGATAGTCTGCTTTCAAATCCATCGGCAGGCATCTAATGGCAGAATGCTACAATCAATAGGAAAACCATAATATGAGAAAAGGAACCAGTAGTCAAAACACTCAATTTACTCAACACAGAAACAAAGAATACCAAATGAAATTCACCATCCCGAATAGGGAAATAAGCTAAACACAGTTTGCGCCATTGAAAGTGACTATAAATCAAAAGGATACTAATATAAGTTTACAATTTCAAGTATAGAACAGAAACATAAACAGAAAAGGAAACAATTTTCCAAAACCATATTAAAAATCAGAAAGTAGAGTTGCCAGTTGCCATTACCAATATATTCTAAGCTCGCACTGGAAAGATATTAAAGTCTACCATAAAATTTTTTTTACATTTCTGGATTCGACATAGTTCAAATACCGCAGCATAAGAACCTTTTGGCGATAGTATTCATAGACATCCTAACAGATGCTGAATGCAAATTCCATATGCTGTTCAACGAACTGAGGAAAGAAACAATGTGGTTGACGAAGTCAAGAATCTTCTCACTTGAGAATCTTGAAATAATCGAAGACCAGGTGGCGCCAGTAGCATCTTTGCCATGGAATGTTATCTTGAGTGAGGAGCAGAGCAAATTGTAAGAAACAGAGGTGAAGAGAAGATAAACACTATGAGCCTGGGCTCACTATAATACGTGTACCGGCCCAATTTGCACCTCGACCCGTACATCCAACGAATTAGTTACAAGTACTGTTCGAGGGTTCGGCCGCTTCGACCAATTTAGCGCTGCCTAGGAGGTCAAAGATGTTAAGTCATCCCGAATTTATCCTAGACAGTCTGACTGGACGCTCAGTGGTCCTAGGAGGCCGCCTTGGCAGCCGCGCAGGGCCCCTTAGTAGGCCTGAGCATTCGAAATTCGGAATTCAGAATAACCTATTTTGCATCCGTTCCGTATTTCGGAAATCGAACTGTAATCCCGATCCGTTCCGTATTACAATTCAGAATTCTCAGTATTTCGGAATTCTCAAAATAACACAAAAACTGTTCCGTTCCGAATTACTATTCGGAATACAACACGGATTCCGAACCTATCCGAATAGAGAAAAAATAATTTCGAATTGGGATTTCAGAATTCAGAAAAGTCAGAATTCGGAATTTCGGAAAATTCCGATCCGAATGCCGAGCCCTATCGCTTAGGACGCCTTGAAAACCGTTATCATGAACACTTATACTAGCGCGAATTTTTTTGAAATGAATTGTGTTGATTTTTTTATAAACTTATAATATTGTATCTTAATGTATCGTGATCTATTTTGGACAATTATTTTTTATTTGTGATAGAAAAATGATTCGTACACAACTTGTCCTCGCAGTGACCAACACCAGATTTGCAAAAAAAATGACTCTAATTATATCATCGTTAAATTTGCATCATCGATGATAAGTTTATAGTACATGAGCACGCGGTAAACAATCTCGGATTTGCATGTTTTTGATATCATATGACTCCTCTTAATAATATTTGGTTAATTATTTGTGTATGCATTCACGTATACTGGTATTTTTTTTATTTTTTATTATTTAAATTTATTTTTTTATTAATATATGCAAATAAATGAAAATAAATTTGCTGGCGCTTAGGCGGCCGCTTTGACCGCCCTAACCGCCTAGGAGGCCCCTAAACCGCCCAACATACAGGGGACGCTAAGCGCTTTCTCAAACCTTGGTTACTCTAGAAGCTTTTTCATTTTTTAAATAAAGAATTGTACTTGAGGGGTTCGGATCCATTCTTCCATATTATATTTTTTGTTATAATAATAATGAAAGAGAAATTTTAATTTGCTAAATGGTATTGTGGTCAATAATAAGTTATTGTGCTCAATTTTAATCTGAGATATTTATCTAATAATCTGATGATTTAGATTAGATTTGTCACTTAAAATTACTTAAATTACTCATTTAACGTGAACTGTCAGATTGTAAGATCAATATCTCATATTAGAATTGATCATAATAACTCATTATTGAGTACAACAATATTGACTAGCTAAGAATCCTCTAAAATATAATATAATGAATATCCATTATTTTTATGGGTAAAATCTATTAACTTTATTTTTTAATATAAAAATGAGTATACGTTTTAGAAACGTAAGAACCCTACCGAATTAGCTAAATACAATGCCATACGCCATAGACTGCAAATCAGAATAAGGAGGTAAAGCCACAAGCGACAGACTTTGTCAGTCTTAGAGAGTGTTTGCAACAGATTATGAAAACTGCTTTTGGAGTTTGCACCGCAGTTTTGTGTTTTTGAGTGTTTGCTATATCTGTTTCTACTTCTACTTTAGTGGTGCAAAAGGTATTTTGGCCTATAATCCAAAAGCAGGAGAATAGATACTTCTACGATGGAAAAGCAAGTCGGTGGGTCGAGTTAAACTCGACCCAAACCCGAAAATAAATATTAATTCTTACTACAATTAGTTAAAAATATTTAAAAAAAATATTTAAGTATAAAAAATGTGTTAATAAATGTAAAAAAATTTAAAAAAAATATTTATTTATAATTTATATATTAATTAAAAGGGCGTGATAGGTCCGGAGCGGATCTCCCACTTCAAACCTAACCCAGACCCACCTACGGGATGGGGCGGACTCGCCCCGCGATGGGCGGATTCGAATCACTCCATCGGGATGGTCCAAATTATCCTCCCTAATTAGGCCAAACATGTGCCAAAATTTCTCTCTAAATTACCATATTATAAAATTCACATAATATGCAACGAAATAATCCAGTCATTTCCCCCAGTTCCCGAGTTATCCGTTTGCAGCACAATTTGAATCGACAGTTTTACATCTCGCAAAAAACATACTACAGAGAAATTGAATAGCGAGTAAGGCCATGGAAATGTTAGCCGCTAAGACGCGCTGCCCCTTTTCCACTTTTTCAACACCAAAGGTATTCGTTCAATTCGGTTTGTTACTGCTTACTTTTAGGTTTCACGTGTTGGATTGGGTATGAAGTTGGCTCAGAAGTTGTTCGTTTGATCGTTGAGCTCTAAAGCCGGCATCTTTTGAGTAAATCCTCGTCTGTCAATTACAATCATTCTAGTCCAATATATTTTGTTCCTTTATTAAGAGGAGTTACTCTGAAGAATGGGTCATTGGTTCATGCAAAACTGATTTGCCACATTTGAGAAGTAGGGGCTTTCCGATAAACCAGTGGGCTATTCATAGTGTCTGCTCATTGGATCCTAATTTCAGTCGTTGGACTCTCAACTTATTTATTCTTCATTTGTTGATGTGAAACTGGGTTAGGATTAACATTTGAGTATACTGTAGAACACTGTATACTGTAACTGTATAGAGCTTTATTGACTGCAAAATTGTTTCTGAAGCTCCTTAAGTGCTCGTTGCCTGAAGGGTAAAGATGCATTCACATTGGTTTTCGTATTAGTATTTATTTAAAGCCATTCAAATTTTTTTTATGATTTCAAAGCGATTTGTTATTCACCTGAAGAATTACAACCATTATCTCAGGAGAAGCTTCTGCAAATTTGGGTATTTACATAAATTGTTTTTCGTGTACGGTCCTACTTGCACTTCATTTACGTTGGATGATCGATTCCCCTTGCATTTGTGTCTGCATTTACCAATCGTTAGGCCATAAACTCTTATCAGGATGATATAAACACGTAGAATAAGTGTATAATTTATCCTTGTAACTTCTTAGCCTAGAGTGAATTCCTGTTGTATGCTCTTATGGACCAATGCACTTAGGAGTGCTATTAATTTTTCACAAATGCGTAGGCTGGACAGATTGTAATAACAGAAAGGCACTCAGCTAATGTCTGCGTATCAGCTTTTAATTGCAAATACTTCTCTCTGAAGATGGGAAACGGAGGCTATCAAGTACCCAGAAGGTACTTTTGGACTTGGAAAGTAAGCCAATCACAAGTTTTTACTTTATCGGTATTGTAACTTCAGAATGGAAACAATCTCCTCATCCTGTTGAGGGGTGGGGTATGATTGCGTACATCTTACCCTCCCCAGACCCTGCATAAGGGCGAGATTGTACTGGGTATATTTGGTTTGGTATTGTAACTTCAGAAAGAATAATGCTACTTGTTCCCTCAAAATAGACACACTTCATAAACCCCTTCTATATCAATCATCACAACCACACATTAAAAAATATGTCTATTTTGAGGGCACATGTAGCATTGCTCCTTCAGAAATGGATGTGCCCTAGAATTTTCTGTTTCTCATTCTCTGCTCCAAGATGATACGCGTGAATATATCTGGTTTCTCAACTTGAAATTAATAACGATTACTTCATTTTAATGCAGTAGTATTAGCAAAGCAGTCCAAGCTGTGGTATCAGATACAGAACCAGGTGATTGTGTTAAATGTATTGTTACTAAGATCCTAAATTAGGATGCAGTGTTTGAAATGTATTATCCGATTGGGGTGTCTTCCCTTACAATCATTGCTTGATCATCTTCTTTTTCAGTGGAAGCGTTCACTTTTCAATCCAACTTCAGTGACAGTGCGGATGAATTAAAAATGAGGGTCAGTCAACCATACTATCCAACTTCTTCATTAGAGAGAGCTTTTAAGAATTGGTTGGAAAGTTTTTTCATTTTTTTAGTAGAATCGAAAATTGACGAGTCTCGACCTATGTTCGAGAAGGCGACCCCGCCTATGCGCTGGGTAATCTCCATCCGACCTGCCCGAATGACGCCTAAGCATCCGCTTAGGGGTGCCTAGGCGGACCCCGAGGGCTCAGGAATCAACCAGCGCTTTCTCACTCTGAGGCTATCAACTTATTTGTGCTCCATTTGTTGCTTGTAATTTTATATAGGGGCTGATAAGTCAAAACTAACATTTTTGCATCTGTTTTCCATATCCTGCCTACTTCAAGATAACCGTGGCGGTATCTGGAGCAAAAACTCAAGAAATCTATGATGCTGTTTTCTCTAAAATGGTAGATGATGCCCAGCCAATCCCCGGATTTCGAAGAGTAAAAGGAGGTGTGTTATGCTTGAGCAATGGAAATTTCTTTCTGTTTGTATCCACGGTTTTTGTTCTCATTAGTAGTTTCTTTTTTTCCAATCACGTGGGGTTAACATGGTCTCTTCTTTGGTTCCAACTTGATTCCATCAGGAAAAACACCCAATGTAAGTCGCATGAGTTTTACTTAAATTGTCTTGGCATTTCATTGTCGCTGCATAGCATTAGTAATCTGCAATGCAAATGGGAAGAATGATTCTGTCTGAGGAATCTGAATTTTTTACGAATGCAATGCACCAAAGACTCAAGAATTTTATTTCATCTCGCAGATACCACAAAACATTCTTCTGGAAATTCTAGGGCCATCAAAAGTCTACGAAAAAGTCATAAGGACAGTTATAAATAGCGCTATGTCTCAGTATGTCTCAAAGGTACATCCATCCATGGCTTAGAGAGTTGATATTTAGTTTCAAAAAGAAGGATTGCATTAAATCTCATTCTTTTCCCACTGACATGCAGGATGGTATGGCCATTGGTAAAGATTTACATGTCGAGCAGAGCTTTCAAGAGCTCGAATCCGTGTTTGAACCGGGAAAGGCCTTTGGATTTGATGTCATTGTTCAGTGTAAGGACTTGAAGTTAGCAGAGGTTGAGAATTAGGGGCTTATTGTTGATTGTTATAGGGATCGTTTGGTTAGGGGAGTGCAAGTCCCCATTTTTTGGTTGATTATGATTGCAGTTGATATCATATTAAAGCCATCTGGATAATTGTATTGATGACGATTTACAGAGATTGCAGTGTTTTCATAATAAGAATAGCAATACTAGAGGGACCGAAAATTGGACCGAAGTTAGGGAAGACATCAAAATCGGTCACACTAAACACAGAAACACGCACATAGAGGGTGTTATAGTCTTTTCCTCACTGTTCGGTTTAAATTTCGATCCGATTTTCGGTCTCCCTAGCATTTTCCTAATAAGAATATTATAATAGAGATGGGCATATGAGCCAAACGGCATCCGAGCCGGACTGGGCAAGAATAATTTTTGGCAATGTCGGCACCAAACAGTAGAAGTGAATACTTTTACGATATTTAAATGAATATTTAAAAATCAACGGTTCAGATCATCAATCTCAAAAATAAGCAAGGCAGGTAACTAGTGAGCTTTCTGATAAAAGGGAATTGAGACTCCAACCCAATTGTTGGAAGAGAAGAATGGAATCATACCCCCTGGGAAGTTTGCATCTTTTTTTGCTTACAAAAAAAATACTATTCAATGATGAGATATACAGTCACATATGCATACATTTATATATACACACACATCTATGATTACATATAGATAAAAGGTTCTATCCTACACAACTTTGCAATAGCTGACACCTGTAGGTGCCTTTACCCCAGAATGTGCTGATGCCGACCTCCCATCTCAAACAAAAAAGAGTGGCAGCTGAACGAAATTGCAAAACCAAAGTAATGGATCAAGAGAGGAGATGAAGGTGAAATGCAATGGTAATGCAGAATAGAGAACCTCAGTCTGGTATCCAAGTTAAACTGGCTAATTGGATGAATTAATGCATTTTAGTCCTAATCAAACCCACGTAGCTCAACTGATGAGCTGGATACCTTCCAATGTGGAGGTACAGGTTCGATACCTTTATCTATCCAAAAAAAAAAATGCATTTTGATCCTACCTATCTTGTCTGGCAAGGACATGGTAAGAACTTATGCATAGTGTAGCTACTATTATGTGACTAGTCAGTTCCTACACTGAAGCTGAAGAAGTTTTTATGCTCGAGCATTTTTTTTTATGCACCAAATATAGAGACATGGCATGGGCATTCGCAATCCGTGGTTTTCGATAGCTCGATAAAGCTAGGACGGGGCTGAACTAACCTTCAAACGGATGACCACACATCCAGTAAAGATTCCCGACGAAAAAAAACAAGGTGGATGGATATATCCATTAGTTCGAACATGCTTCAGGGGCCGGCTGAGACGACACAGTTGATGCTAGAAGAGTACCACGAAAACCCTCCTCAGCTGTTCGCAGATGCATATTTGGGTCTAAGAGATCATCTACAGATAAGTCAATTTGAAATTAGGCAATCCTCCCGCAACAGTCATCTTCAAGTTCTTATACACCAGGTTAACCATAATGTGTGAGTGAGAAATAATCAGATATGTAAGAATGCCTTACCGGCAATATCACGATTCTCATGGATCTTTGAATCAGCAACCCACAGTATGTCCCCTGGGAAAATATTTGCATCTGCCAGACAAGTGGTTTCCCCTTCAATTATCTTGGAACCTTTGTGGAGTATCTGGTTTTCTTTAACCACCTAAATGGGGAAAAAACATTTGATCCAAGTAAACTTCATCAACCATTTTTAGCAGTCTTGCACCAGTTGAAGCAAAGATTGGAACTCGGATCGCAAACGTTCTTTTTGAGTGAGAATGACAGCGAAAATGCAAGACAGATAGTTCTTCTAAAGTTTTTTCAACAATTTAGAGGAGGAGCTAAATTTTTGTTAATAATGTTCAACCCTAACCTTACTCATTCTAGCAAAGCACTATTCTAATCAAATACGATTTGTTTAGTATTTTGGGCATCATAAACACTGCAGAATAATCGGCCCTCATAAATATTGGCACCTATTGGCCGGTAGACACCTCAAATCAATTACCAAACATCGAACTAACAAATCATCATACAAAAAGAACATTTCATTGTAATGTAAATAGAAATCAGCAAAATATCTTACCCCGAACGACTCCCATATCATCATCTTCAGCTGGTGAATGGATGTAGATCCAGAAACATTGAGATTTACAGAGTTTCCATTTGCTGCTTTCCGTGAACGCTTGGAAGTTCGGCGATGTGGGTCTGGAGTACTCCCTGAAGCTTCTAAAATGGATTTTGGAGGTTCCTTTCCATGAACTAAACACACACATATATCCTCATTGGCGTAATTAAGCTTCTTCATTAATTCAGAACTTTGCCTTTCACCCATGCACTCTTCACAAACCTAAATTTTTACCCAAAAAAAGAAAAGAAAAGAAAAATAAACTCTTATTACACATGCACATGCCACAAGCGAATTATTTGCTCATAACCAAGCCACTAGTGGTAAGAACACACCTCAAAACTAATTGCCAAAAAAGTTCTAAATTCCAATGGCTTATTTTACTAGTAGTTCTTATTTGTATGGACTTCTTGGAATACCGGTGGAAAATGTACATTTTGAGGATGTTCTTTATGAAAATTTTACATCAAATTAGCATATCATTGAAGTATTAATCAATCTTATGATGCGGGTCAACCAAATTTTTACTTCTTATTGCATAAATATAAAAAATTCAGACTGAAAATTACCTGTGGAGAAGTTTTCACGATCGGTAGTCTGGATAAGCAACCAACTTCATCTGCTGTATTCATATGATCCTCAGATCTTTGCATTTCTTTGCAAGCCCCATTCATGTGGTCCTCCACGATGCCATCAATCTCAATTGCGGCAGAAACACAATTTGACTCAGTACCACCCCATGATTCACATAGTAATTTCCAATCATCCTCAGCAACAAGGGTCAACCCATCTGTCTAAAATTGATGATTAAAGAAAGGGACATGTCACCGGAGTTTTCACAGTATTGTTTCTCAGATATAAAATGACGAACATCATTTAGGGAAAAAATGAACATGACATGCTAATCCATGCACAGGTATGTTAAAATTTGAAAAAGATAACATGATGTCGCCGAAGAGATAGGAGCTTGGTGTGGTAGTAACTTATAAAATTTGACAAAGGACTTACAGCAGCTGACTTTTGGAAAATTTGATCACGCTTCCAGAAGAGCTCTGGTGGCCTCTCTTGTAGCTTCCCGTGCTAATTTACATACAGAAACAAGTATTAGAATGCATTCCCTATATCATTAGAACCAGAAACTTGACCCAACAGTGTGCTTAAAAATATCCATCATTTCACAACCAAAACCATTAAAGGTAATTTTTTCTTTGGAATCAATTACAGGTGAAAATTAGGCTGATTGCCCAGAGGTTCAATTCTTAAATCTCCATAAAGTTCCAACCTTCATTGAAAGACGTTGAGAATTTAAACAAAATAACCATTACTAGATAGAAGTACTTTTCAAGAAAACTACGTCAAGACAGTAGGATAATTTATCAAATTGAACGCCAAGTACCTTTTCACATAGCATCATTTCAACAACAGAGTTCAGACTATCAAGTTCTGCAGAAGTATTTTTCCCACTGGAGTTGACATAGTTCCTCCAGTTTGACAGCCAAGATGAGGGCAACAAATAGTAGTTGGTATCTGGATATAGAATTATGTTTTTGTTCGTAGCTAATTTTTCATGTCTCTGCCTCTGCTTCACCTTGAACTCTCTGCAGAATAAAGCTCCAAGTGAGACAGCAAAAGTATGCTACACACCCAGATAATAAAATAATCCACAAAAACCTCAAAGTGTCTTCAGACATTGCAGCTTCAGTAAATTCAACGCTACAAAGAGCACATGACTCAGAATCTGAAGGGAAAGTTGAACAGCCAACCGAGTCATCAGGCTTCACTGTCAAAGAAGTTTGTTGTATAAAACTCCAAAGAGTCTCTGGTACCAATAAGCGTTTAGCACCAGGGGCTAGTTCAGGGAAGAGTTCACCATGGGGACATCTAATTGAGGCAGTTGGTTCAGAATCAGCATCACATGGCAAGTCTATGTTCTTCCTGCGCAACCACTGCTGCAACCTATGAAGAACCACAACAATAGAAGATATTGTAAATCAAAACAATAATTTACGATTGAATATATATATTTGGTCTTAATCTTTTGTCGAGTGACGAGCATAGAACTCAGGAACATCTTAAAATCCAGAATATATCACACAGAGACAAGAATATTAGCAAAAAATTAGCAATCTACATTAAGACTGAGGAAGAAAGAGGTATATTATCTCTTGTCCAGCATAGAACTCATACCATGACTTGGACACATAGTACAAGTTGCCATCTAAAGGCTCCCCAGCTAGTGCTGCCTCTGCGAGCTCCCTCATCAATGATCTTTGGTCCCTATACTGATTCGCTTGTGCGTTAACACGACCCATCTCAAAGATGCAAGCGTAACAATATTCACCCTTAGGCAGCGTTGGACCACCACCATACTTACCATAAGAATAGCAAAAAGCGTTATAATAGGCCTCAGGGTACCAATGTGCAAACAAAGTTATAACTATGGAGAAAAGCATGAAGCCATCAAGCAAAGAAAAACCAACACTGAGATGTAACAACATACCGTGAGAAAGACAAATCAACATTGCAGAATGGACATGGAATCTATGTAAAACAAGAAAATATAGAATAGATTGCTTGGCCTGATCACATGATGCATGACGAACATACAGAAGGATACCTCTGACAACAATGCAGTCCAAGCTTCAGCTGACAGCCGCTTCATGCTGCTAATCATCGTAACTGGCACCTTGCCATGCAAACATTGTATAGAGGTGTTGTCGATAACCCTGCACAATTTGTTTATACACATGATTAGCACTACCCGCTATTATGGCGATTTATCTAGACTGGAGCTACCATTTTCGTAATATGGCTGTGGCATTTTTAGAATGCAATGTTTTCAAAATAAACTATGGGCTAGTTTTACAAAATCTTCAATTTAGAACATAATTTCAGCCTTATATTTGCCACCCTCCAAATTTTTGCCACTGCACAGCCCATAGATCCACTTTTTAGCCTAATTAAACCCCAATGCATCCATCCACTAATTAAAAAAAAAGTACAAGACATGCAATGATGTTGATAGTGCCTCGGGTCCGGATAGTTTTACGGGTCATTTCTATAAGCATTGCTAGAATATCATTAAAACATGCCTGTTAGCAACCGTACTCCCCTTTGCAGGGAAAAAACTAGGAGGTTCTATCTCTAGTACACTCATTAGTTTAATCGCACAGGTATATAATTATTAATAAAAAAATGCAACTTCTCACGAAAATCATAACTAAAATTATAGCTCTAAGACTAGCCCCGATCCTACCTCTTATCATATCTCCCACAACAGAGTGGCTTTGTTAAAGGCAAGTCCATCATAGATATCATTTTTCTTGCCCAAGAAATGATCCATCTTCTAGATGGAAACAAATAGGACAAAACATTGCAATCAGAGATCATTGGCCCTACCTAACACAGAGATGCCCCAGAAATAGGGGATTGGTTGATCTGAAAGCTCAGGCAGGAGTTGACAGGAGTGGATGATCATTTCATGCATCTTGTCTCCGGCCATGACCTTCCTGGACCACGGCGGTGTCTGACAATTGGAGAGCCACATTTAGATTTGTGACTTTCAAGAATAGAATGCGCAGTTACCCCAAAAAAAGTCGAGGGATTCTATGGCATCGAGTCTTTTAGCTTTTAGAGTTGTTGGAGACAAGCCTGGCTGGGTGGACATTGTCCATTGTCGCGTTGTCTTCAATAACTATTGGGTGCAATCCTAGTCAGTGAAGGCTAATAAGTTTATTAGCTTCAAGCTCTCTTGCGCATTAGACTTTATATGCTTTTTTTCAAGAAGAAACAGGTTCAACTCTTTTATCAAGCGATTCAGCAAGTCTTCCAGGTTTCGTAAGTTTGTCCACTCCCCTAGATACCACTAGGGATTTTCCACTAGTTTCTTCCAGATTCGGAAGCAAGACATGGCTTAAATTTTCTATAGAGTCTCCTGGCTTTTCTAGATTAGAGTCCTTCGTGTTTTTGGTTTGGCTGAGTGTTTTATTGATATGATTTGAAGAATTATTTCATCTAGCTGGTTTTATGTGGTACTAAAATGACCGGTACATGGTTATTTCAAATCTATTCGAGGACTGAGATAGGGGAAATCTCATATCTCCGGTTTTATTTATCATAGCAACAAGAGCACTCAGCAGAAACTTGAATCACCTAATGGACCAGAACCCAAACTACTCATATAAGATTCCCAGAGCTTGTCATAGTATATCCCACCTCACATTTGCATGATGTCCTGATATTCACAAGAGGCTCTAAGAGAGCATTGTCTGCGGTTCTGAAGGTACTCAGAGAGTATGAGAATTGCTCGGGGCAGCAGATTAATGTGAGGAAGAACAGTTTCATTTTATCCTCCAAAGCTCCAAACAGCAGAGCTCACATCATTGTCAATAAGAAAAGTTTTAGAACAAGTATGCTCCCTGTGACACCTATTTGGGTTGCCATCTAGGAAGGAAGAAATCAGATTTATTCACCTCCTTGATTTTGAAGGTACAAAACAAGCTAGAAGGGTGGAAAATTATCTGTCAAGTGGTGGTAAGATATCTTAATCAAGCATGTTTTGTCGAGTCTTCTTATCTATATCCTCATGGCATTGCAACCTAGTTCTTAAGTCTTGAACAAGTTGAAGAAGATGATGGAAAATTTCTTGTGCGAATGGGAGGACGGAAAGCAAGTTGCATTTGAAAAGTTAGAAAGTATTGTCTACCTAAGCAGGAGGGGCTTAACAATTAGAAGACTCAAGGATTTAATAACATTTAGTATGAAACTATGGTGTAGGTTTAGGACCCAGGACTCATTGTGAGCAGAATTCATGCTGATGAAGTACTGCAGCAGGACACTACCAGCTAAGGCAGTACCTACTACCTTCAAATCAGTCTTCTAATGTTTGGAAAATATTATTATCAGTCAAGGATATTATGAATGAAAACACGAGATGAATGTTCGGTGAGGGGAAATTCAACATATGGTGGGTCAAATGGCTGGATGATGCACCACTAGGCCAATATCAGACTGTAGAGAACCAAAATCTACAGGTTCAAGACCTATTTGCAAACAGTACTTGGAATGAGGAAGATCTCAAAGATCTATTTCTTCCAAATTCCATGATTCTGAGTGAGATCTTGGAGAATGGCATAGTACCGGGTCTAGATTAGCAGGTCTCGGAGTTTAGCCCTAATGGCAATTTCACAAGTAGCTCAGCTTGGTTCTTGATTCGTCATAGAGCCCCACAACAAAACAACTTTGGCAAAATTTGGGATGAGCACATTCCGAGCAAAATCAGCATCCACATGTGGAAATTCTTCATGGTGGACGAAAATTTGCAAAGGAAAGGAGTTATTCTAACTTCTAAATGCAGCAGCTACTCTTCTCAACCTCAGTCAGAGTCTAAAAGCCATTTATTTTTGTTCAGTGAGTTGCCTATGGTTGTTTGGTCATTTTTCAGCTGAAGCTAGGTGTGCCTACAACCAACATGGATCTGGTTGCGAGGTTAAGAAGGTCTAGGGGAGGTAAATAGATACTAGCCCTCCTGGTTGACAGCACATCCTGGTAGGCAACAGACTGAAAGTGTGCAGGTATAGCAGGGGGCGACTTGACTGATCTAAGGAAGCTGTACATACCTCAAATGGGCAGGTCACAATAGGAACAGAAGGCGTGACGCTCGACTCCAACCCAGACTGCAAGGATCCAAAGGAGCCCATGGTGGCACAGGTGAGCTTGCTGGTATGATATGTTACTAACTGTTTCTTTATGGACATGCAGGTCACCAATATGGTTGAATCATGCTGAACGCTATGCAGTCGGAATACCTGAGTGGCAGTAGCAGAAGCTAGCAGATTCCAGTCATCCGATAGCTATCAGGCTGGCACTGGGCAAGAAGGATGAAGCACACTACTAGTAAGTTGGTAGGAACTGACTCCGGCAGCTAGAACTCCCAGTTTTGATGCAAATGACGTTGGAAGGTCCCAGTACATAACAAGAATCCGGAAGTATGCTGTTCTAAGTGGAACATGGACAGATTTATTAAAACTTTTAAGCATCTCTACCATAGGTTATTCTTAGGCATGCACACATGGATGGGTAGGCATGCACAAATGGATGGGTAGGCACGCACTCACGAATTATTGTAAACAGAGGTAAGCTGGGTGTCACACTATTTCCTCTTGTCTGATTTACCTCTTCTCAAAGGTTTCCCAGAAAACGTTTTAAGAAGACGGGACAGTTACCCCCTTCACTTAGGCCCTGTTTACAAGTTCTACTGAAAAGCTGCATTTGGCTTTTGAGGGACTTTTAAAAAAAGGTGCTTTTATAAGGAAGTCATAAAGTGTTTAGTGTTTGCAGTGGGGGCTTTACTGTGACAAAAGTTTAAAAAAATAGTGTGACAAAATGGATATAATACGGAATTTTTTTTGGATATTTTGGTATTATCGATTTGTATATAGACAAAATTATCTAAAAAGTGAATTTTTAAATAATTACAAAATTACCACCGCCTTAAGCTTCCCAAAAGCTTCTCCTAGGGAGCTTTTGGCTTTTGGGGGCTTTTCCACCGCCAGTCCACCGCCAAATTGCAAACAGTGTAAAAAAGGCTTCTGCGATTGAAAAGCCAAAAGTTGGTTTTCAACAGAACTTGCAAACAGGGCCTTAGTAGTTTGGATGTGTAGGAGGTATCCACAAACAAGTCCAAACATGTAAGTTTTATCTAGATTTATTAACGGGCAAGATATGTGTGTATGTATAATATCACTGTAACTTTTTTAGGGAAAACAGGGTATTTTTTTCAGGAAAAACAGGGTATTTTTTCGGGAAAACAGGGTATTTTTCGGGAAAACAGGGTATTTTTTCGGGAAAAATAGGATATTTTTTCGGGAAAAAAATTATGTTAGTGGCAAAATTTATTATACATTAAAATTGGGATTTTGGACGCGGAGGAATGCTCCTTGAAAAGATGACGTCCGTATACATCAACAAAAGAGATGCGCCATTCAGAATACCCAACGCAAGTAAACTCTTTAAGGAAAAAATAAGAAATAAAGTATCAACTTACGATGGAGTGATATTGTCTGCCCATTGACGAAGCCATTCAGTAGAAATCCAAAAGCATGGTTTATCAAGTGATAAAACTGGAGCTTCCGAAAGGATTGAGCGCACCTCCTGTCTCCTCTTCGTAATGCAACTTAACTTCAACTCCTTCTTTGACTTGTATTTTTCACAATTATCAAGATACTCTAGGTTCAGCAAATCAACATGCTTCAGAAGATGTGGTGAAAGGGGGCTATCAGTTTCTTGAGAAATTGCAGAATCGTGTATATCCATTTTCTGTTCGCCCAAGTAAGCAGCAATAGTTCGGCCATTGATATTTGGCTGCCTTAGGATATACGTTAGCATATATGCATCACTGGACGAAAAGGATTGGACATGATTAACTCCATTTGTATCAGATGAAATTTGGTTTGCATTGACCAGATCACTAACAGGATCCAAGTATTCAGCACAGGAGCTAGCTGCTTCACTTTTCACAGCTTTATCAGCATGAACTGGCGTAGTGGGCGAGAATGGTTGCAGACCCAAGTTTGAGACTTGTTCATCATCAAATTCCCACCATTCGCCAGCTTTATTGTCCTTGATATGGGCGGTATAATGGCCACTGTTAGCAGCAGAACCTTTGTGTATCAAGACTGCAGCTAAATCATATATCAAATCCATTTGAGAACACTTGGATAGCCTTCTTCCCATGTTAAGTTGTGCAGGAAAAGAAAATGCTGAGGTTACTTTTTTCTTTGTCGTTGTCTGCAAATAGAGCCAGGTATCAGCTAAACCTTTCAAACTGAGAGACAACTCTATGGCAAAATAGAAGAGAGAGCAGGCATGCAAAAATAACAAATTACATTAGGAAGAAAAATGTAGCGCTTGAGCTGAAAACTCAGGACAACAGGCAGGGACCGCAACTTAATACAGCGGGTGGCATCAACGCGTGTAGCACATGCAGAACAGTAATACTGGTTCTCTCCTTGAAGCTCCTCCGCACTAAGATACTCATCCAAACTATCAGCTAATCCTTTCAAACCTTTAACATTTAACTCCAGTCCATAGAAGTCCTCAACTTGTGATGAAGCTTCAGACTCTTTTCCACATTTCAGGCACCTATAATTGTCCAATACAAAATAAAATCTTATTGGTAAAAATGGCAGAAATAAAAATAACAGGAATAGATACAAAAAAGAAAAATTGGAAAATGAACCGTATAAAAGAGATTGTGAATTAGCATTTCTTGGCGATATTAAAATTGATCGAACACAAATAACAAAATCACCAAGTAATTGAGAAACAACAGTAATACTTACCTAAAAAGAAGTAACAATAGTAATGATAATTGAAAAGGAAAACTCCAAATGACAAAAATCATAATTCGTTTCTTGACTGTTAGTGAACGTTAAAGGAAGATGACAGTCTTGGACAGTTTTGCTTTATCTCCGTAAGTTCACAAAATCACGCTACCGTGCTATATACAAGCCAGAAACCCTGCGAATGATATGTTTGCTCGCTGATAAAAATTGATGTTAGCACGAAATCGAAGGAAGAGAAAACATCATGAATGGTGGTAACAATGCCACTTGCTACTTCTATGATTTGAACTCAACAGCCTCAAAACATCTTTAAAGATGATGGATGGGTGAACCTAAAGACTGACATAGAAATTGTACTTTCAACCCCTACCAGCAGCTAGTTATAGAAATAAAACTGCTGAACCACCGATCTGATCTTTGAGCTATGAGTGTTTTCTGTTAGTGCACTTCCAAATTTTGTGAAATGCTAATTAAGTGACTAATTCTTTAAGAGTATCTGAAAATTCAACGGAAAAACATTTATTATGACTCATAACATACCACAGGCTAGGCATATGGAACATAGAGAAAACAAATATACTTTAAACAAGGAAAATATATATTGTAATCAGAAATACACTCAGATACACATGGTGTTAAATTGTACCGAGTCACATGTGAAACACCTCCACGGAAAATGTCTTGAATTATAGTTCTGGCCTTGGGAACCGTAGACTGGCTCAAGCATCGCGCAAGCAAAGATAACAATAGGGTTAGAAACTCATGGCTGTCCTGCTGAACGCTGTTATCTAGCTCCAAGGTTTGAATAAAAGGTGCAGAATCTACGAAAGCCTTCTTACTATATTGCAGCTGGGCAAAAAGTTTTACAAGGTTACATAGAACAGGATCCCCAGCTAAAACCTCATCTTCAACAGAAAAAACACCTTCCCTGAACGACTTATTCATGTACAGACATTGTAGTATGCTGTTGGCATAGCAAGTGGCACCAAGATTTGTGAGCCCTGCCGGTGTATTGGAAGAGACACGGAGGTCTTCAGATGGATCAGGACCAAGAGAATTTACAATTTCTGATATCTTCTGCCACAAGCCAGATTTTCGACTTCCATTGGTAGGTGGTATCAATCCACAAAAACAATTGGGATTGTCCTTGGTGTTTACTCGACAGCCTTGACAAACAGGCTTCGTTATCATGTAAAGCTGATTAATATCATCTTCAGTGACCTCCCCATTTGAAAGAATCTTCCTGCATTCCAAACAAAAATGTGAGCGATTAAATTTAGTCATGATAACCAATTCAATTAGCACTGTCAACAGAAAGTGCTTTAAATATAGCATATTCTCGATCGAACATCATCGAGCAAGGCTACGGTAACATTCTCATATACTCCCCAAATCCCGGTCAATGAAGATAATTCAGATTCGGGTTCAAGAACAAGAAGAGGATATGGTACCAAAAGGTAATTACTAAAAAGGTAATAACTTCAAGATAAAGATGAAGTTTACAGTAAATCCAAATGTGAAACAAAAAACATAAAGAAGAGAAATTTCTCAATAATCATCCGATCTCAAATTCATCACCTCCAAGACTTCGACACATAAAACTGTTGCAGGAAAAAATTTTACCCAAACCAAGAAAAAGAAGAAGAACCCAAGATAAAGTACCTCAAAGTTTCAGATGTTGTATCCGCATTCTCATCAGTCCTACTCCTCTTGTTCTTACTCCTTGTTGTCGGTCTGTGATGTCCCATCTTTCTGACTTTCATCACGGATAAAACTACAAAGCAGAGCCGAGATTATACAAGCAAACAGATTCCCAATCTGATTCCGCCGGCCAGTGGCCGAATTCAACGTTGAGACGCGGAGGAATTAAAGCGAGAACCGATCCAAGGATGAAGTGTCACGAGCCAGAGGCTTCCGAATGTACAGTACAGTATTTCATTTCATTATTGAAGATTTATTATTTATTCGAATTTTGCTTTTTGTCTACAATTTTAAATTTATGCATTAAATAAATAAAATGCAAGTTTGGTGGGCGCGCCACTTTTCGATACCTGATGAAGAATGGAGGGAAACCAAATATCATGAGAGGGGGCAAGGGGGTGGGATCAGGTGGCGACAGCGTAGGTACTCCACGATGAGTTCTCGCCATCCACTTGTTGCCTGGGTATAGGGGTGCCCGCCTCCTCAAATGGAAGTTTCATAAAAAATATGATTATGTTTTTTTGGTAAATAACTTGGAAAATTTGATACTTTATTCTGTCAGGGAATACCCTGCCGTGTAGTAGGCTACTGCGCGGCAGGTTTTCCGATAAAAAGTTCTGACAAAAATTACATTTTACACAAAAATAGAAAAGAATACACACAATGCATTAAATTAATAATTCTTTTATTGCATCTTTTCTTTATTATTTCATTCTTCTCTCTTTCCGTTTGCCTCACCGAAAAATAGGCTACACCCTCTCTCTCTTTCTTCTTTATTAGCCTTGAACCTTATCGCCGTCCATCCATTTATCGGCACGGCGATCGTCACCATCAACGGCGGGTCCACCAAATTATACCCTGCACCAAAAGAGGTTTCAACGGAGAAAGAGGTTTCTGAAATCGGAAAACGGGATTTCCGATTTCGACGGAGAAA
>JAOYMZ010000906.1:0-25320 GCA_025802335.1 Pinguicula primuliflora | reverse complement strand
GGTGTAAGTTCTATTTCTCATCCTAGAACTTGGGGGACTGATATAGCGCACGCGGTTTACTGTCACGAGTTTGGCACGAAAATGATGTGTCTGATTGTAAGAGGGCAATGATTGCCAACACTTTTTTCCTCATCCTATCATGTGTCGCCACCTAATCATTAGTGCCATCTTCGTAAGTTTCCTGCGTGCGAAGTATCATTTCTCTAGAACTTCAGGTGTTTGAAAATGTCTGCCTGCGGATGGACCCATTGGCCGCGCTTGTTTGGCGGCCTGTGGCAGCATAGCACCTGCCTAGACCCCAATGGGCAGTAGGGTTGTCAATGTATCCGCCCGACACCGACGTTCACACAATTCGTCCGAAGAGCGGTGTTCAACTGTCATTGTCAAATAAAGTGATAGATGTAGATATGGATTCTCAATGATGTCCAATCAACGTGTGCGGACGGAATCCGTCTATAATGACGGACTCCAACGAACTCCTTCTAATTTTATTAATTTAATTATTATTTTTTATTTAATTATATATAAATAATAAAACATTTAACCAAATCATTGTTTATATTATTTTTGAGATTAAAAAAGGGAATAACTCTTGAAAACTTTATAAGTAACCATTATTTATTTTAGTGAATTTTATTGTTCATGCAGTCATATTCAATTGCTATGTGTAACTTTCTTATCGAACAAAAGATCTTCTCCACCGTAGTTGATGGATGAAGAGAAAAAGACTTCTATTTTTGACGTTTGACATAGAAAGAATAGAAGCTCACTCATTGGGATTCTCGCCTTCTACGGCTAAGATTCAACATTTTTGCAGAGCTTTTTGAGTTTTTGCAAGAAATTACGTCAGCTCTACTTATGAAAGATATCACTCTCAATTTTTTTGTTATTATGCATGATGTTATGAAATTAATTATCATATTCATGTAAGTTGAATGATGCATAATTTTAATTATTCATTCATTATCAAATCATCACTCCTTCATATTTTAATTTTTATACTAGATTCTCATTTTATGCATTCATTATCTATCATCTCTAATATGATATCATAATAATTTTGCTCAATTATTACATTTTATATTTTTGTATTCCATTCATTTATATTTATTCAATATGTTATAATTTTCTTTTGAATATTGACTTTTATTCTTCCGATATTTAATATTTCATTTGTATGATTTATATTATTCTGGCATGCAATGTCTCATTTTAAATGTTATAAATTGATAATATTACTCGAAAAGTTGATCAATTATTATTTGTACTCTAAATTAGTTAAAGTTTGGTGTGCCTACGTAGTGTATTTAACATAGGAACTCTAAAAGAGAAAAAAATAAAAAAAAATACATACCTGAATAAAAGTAAAAATATTTAATGTGGACACTATCGTCCAACCGCATGAATTCCACGTCCGCATAAAGCTGTGTCAGCCCCCGCATGGACATGGACGCAGACAACACTAGTTGTCCAATCAACATGTGTGAACACCACAAAAATGATGGCGAACGGATAAAAATTCTTCTGCCCGACACCTCTAATGGGCAGCCACCACTGCCGCTTAGTCGGCCGTCCAATCGGCCTCTTTGGCATGGGTAGCTAGTTGGCCAGATAGAGACATTGAAATGTGCATGCGTAATTAACGTACACAGTTGCGATTGTTGCGTCACGTTGTAGCTGCAGTTAAGGAATGCAAGGAAGAAAAAGTTTTTTTTAGGTAAGTATGTTTTATTCCTCAATCACATATGTGCATACGTATATCTTGTTGCCTCATTTCCTGTTTGGGCTACATGTAGTACATATGGCTTCTACACCAATCCTCAAAACTTATCTGAAAGTCCAGTTGATTATGGGCTCTTAGAATTAGCCGGGTTCTCAATTATATTGATTTACAGATCTTTTCTGGATCCAAATCTTCCTGGCTGAAGATTACACAGTTTCTCCCCTTCCAAATTTCCCAGATCGATTGTTGCTATAGTAGTGGCGGGAAGGCGACATTCGCAGGTATGGAGATCAGTTATTCGATAGTTAGGGCCGCAGTTGTTCGAATTCCTAACCAATTTAGGCATTTTTCCGAGACTTCGCAAGCTACCGGACAGAGGAGAAAGAGATGTTCAGTTGTTTCATGTTCCTCTTTGCACAAAGGACAGTACACAGAGATTCTGTTGATCCCTCGCTTGGCCAGATTGTATGCCGTCGGCGCACAATTATGAATCAATTTCCACGTAAAAGCAGAGATCTTCGCCGGAACAAGTTTATGCCAAGCTTGCCGAGCCAGGGTATTTTTTTTTTGGCGCTTACTCTTATGAACCAAGAAAAGACTTATGATTTGATAATAAAAAATTGTCCATCCGTTTTTACAGACAAAGGTTGTATAATAAGTATTCATTTTCCCATTAATTCTGTAAGAGTTAAATTTTCCTCAATTAGCATTATATCTAAACTTAATTCTCCTTTTCTAATCGAGGGTAGAAGAATTTTGTTTGGATTTATTGGTCTAAGAGTAGAGAATATACTTTGATATTATTATTTAGTCTTTGATTCCAAGTATCCCTAGCACAATTGAAAAAGATAAAACCCTTTTTCTTTTGTTTTGTTTTGTATTTTTTCTTCTCCAATGTTTGTTCGGAGGTTGCGAGAACTAACGGCATTTGGTGAGTGCCTGCAATTTTAGACCCAACCGAGCTTTCTTTGGGCACTACATTCCTTAATCTTGTAGTTGGTGTACTAGCATATTTCATCACTTCTTCCCTAAACTACTTCAATCTCGTAGTTCTAAGAATCAATAGTGATTTTTCTCACCCGATCTAGTATCTTCCTTGTCGCAGGTAAAATCAACAATCTGCACCATAGCAAGTTTTGATGTGCTAATGTGGCCTCATCTATTCGTTCAACAACTCCAAATTTTGCTCCTATCCACGCAAGTCCTCTTTCATTCCAACACTTGAAAGGAATCCCCATTATACGAATCCAGACTCTCCTCTTCTCTAACTCCATATCCTACTCCCATCACGCAGTACTTCGAAACATTGTATTAAGAGACCGATTTCCAAATACAATTAAATTATCACCCTGCTCTTTATTCAATCCCCGAACTAATGTCTTCTCTTCCGATATTAAAGCTAGGGTAACATCTCGGTACCCAGATATTACAAGCTTATGTTCAATTTCCTGCATATCACCATCTTTTAATTCAACAATTATGGCGTGTTTAAGCTAGCTATTATCCTCATGAGTAGTACTGTATGCATCCTCATCTTGTCCTGTCTGCTTAATACAACATCTCCTTTCTGATTGACAACCTTCGCATATGACACACCAGTTCTAATAAGATTGTAATTGATGTTCTCCTTCTCTACAGGTACTTGTCTCGCATTCTGAGGATTTGGCTCACCAGCTAGTGGTTTACCACCGAGGTATCTCGGCACATTCACTTGAATATTGTATCCATTTAGGTTTCTACCATTTATTTTCTTTGTCAAGCTCTCAGCATTTTGCACTTTATCAAATCTGACGAATCCAAAATCTTTGTCATTCTTTCCCAAATCATTCGCAATAAAAATATCAAATAGTCTTCCATATTGTTTGAATGTCGCTGCCAGTCTCCTCGCATCCCATCCAGGCGGGATATTAGTGAAGAACAGAGAGGTTAGTTTTGCCCTCATTGCTTTAATCTTGTCATATTGCACTTCTCTCAATGTCTCCACCCCTTGTTTCTGTCCCATGCGGTGGTGTACAGGTTTTCTATTCGTGACTACCGTCCATTCACCCTCTTCAACTTCAACAGGATTAATGTCTCCATCGTAGTGGCCCGCCTCCGTATTTATGTTCTCATTGCCTACTGGTTCCTTTCCATTACGATACGATGGAGATCTCTGTCGTGGACGATTTCAAATTTTGAAATATCCTTTCTCCCAATCTCCAAGGTTATTAAAAATCTGGACTGCAAGGAAGAAAAAGTAGTTTGGTCAAGGTGACCACTTAACGTATATTTGCAAATTCTTCTACTTTTACAAAGTACTTTTCTATGGAGAAAATTTAAAAAAAAGTGAGTTGTAAAAAAGTGTTGTGTGTTTGCAAAAACTGTGGTGCTACGGAAAAAATCTAATAGCGGTGTTTGCAAACGTTTTTAATTAAAAATAATTTTTCTTATATTTATATAAGGAAAGTTCAATTATACCCTTACAAAAACTCGGACGATGCAGGATTGAAGAAATTGAAGAAATTGTAAGGGTAATATGGTCTTACATATGTATTTCGTTTATTTTCAAAAATACCACTGACTGTTTTTCCATCGCAGAAGTATCTCCTCCTCTACTTTTGGATTATACGTCAAAACAGCTTTTGTACCACCAAAGCAGAAGTAGAAGCAGATCTGACAAACACTTAAAAAGCCAAAAGTGCGCTGCAACCTTCAAAATCAATTTTCAAAAGCATTTGCAAACACTCCCTTAGTGTTGAAAAATGTTTTGCTGAAAAAAACCAATTCATAAATTAACTTTAGTATTATATTCTCAACTTGATAACACGTGGCAACATTACGATGCTGCGTGAAATATTTGTTCTCTTTTTTTAAAAAAAAATTCATACAATTTATTTTCAATAAGAAATTGGTTCGTTCTCCTTCGATATTTTTTTTGTTTATTTATTGGATAATATTATTCATACACATTTTATTATCACAATTTATTTATATTGTGAAATAAAAACAATGACAACTACAGTTTTTATTAGAACAATACTCTTTGTATTTCATTATTATTCATACAAATATTTTTGGGTAAGTTATTCATACACACTTTTTTTTTGGTAAGTTTCATACACACTTTATTGACATAATTTTTTTTGTTTATCTTTATCTCATTTCTTTAGGATGAACGCAATCCTATACTATCCGCGAGGAATATTGTTTGCTTTCTTTTGAAATGCAATTATCTTATATTTTGACTACTTTCGGCTCATAATTTTAATCACAACTGTCAGATTTAAATTCTAACGGTCCAGATTATATTATTATAATGAGCATAAATTAACATTTACACGTAATTGCCTAAATACATCTATATATATTGCAAAGAATGCAAGAAATATCTATACCAATAGAAAAGATGGTCAAGCTCTACCAATATTTGTTCACTATCTTCGCCATGGCTTTCATCACAGGTAAACACTAGTAACAACTATAATCACCGGCGACCACCCCCGGTCACCGTAGAAATTATTATTATTATTATTATCCCATTGTAATATTACATACATTGAAATTGTATCAACTATCAGGTTGTTTTGGAGAGACGTGCAAGTTGGATATAGGCGATGAGTGCACGATCCAAGATGTGTTTGTGTGCAACGAGAGATGTTCCTTTTACATGGGAGACTATTTCATTTATGCAGAATGCTTATTAGCACCACAGCACAAGGATTATTATCATTGTCGATGCTTCTATAGATGCCCAGATATCATCAATCCCTCATTGTTTTATTGATGAAATAATTAGACCAACGTCTACTTGCATTACATACCAACTTACTATAGTTTAAGAAATTACATTACAATCTGTTGAAGATGAAGAACATCTGCTTGTTACTATATAGATTGAATATTGTATAGTTGCTCTTTCGGCTTGTTCCCGGATTCAATTTTAAACTGTATGACCATTTTTGATTGTCCTGTCCGAAATTATAATATTTTACACTATTATTCTTGAAAATGGATCCAACCTCCCCTTCTTCTCACACAAAACAAACTGGAGGACTACTCACAGAGATTGAACGGGTGGAGAATCCTCCTCCTAGTACCTCATTCCAAGCTGGTTACCTCCATTCTTAACTTTAAAGAAGAAAAAAATCTGCAAAGTTGGAACCGTCGAAAGAAACTTACTACCTGATCGTTGAGAAAGATGTGGGTACTAGCAATTCAGTCAATGAAGAAGCCAAAATTGGAATATGTCGCATACCGAAACAATTATCGATCAACTTAAATAGGAATGCAGTGCTACAATTAATTACTTTGGGCTCAAAGTTTTAATTAGAGTAGCCCACATCCACCTATTTAAATTGACCCACACACACGCACCTACGCACACGAAGCTCGAGCCCAGAGAGAGGCAAGTCTGTTTTCTAACATGGTATCAGAGCGGGTAGTCTGAGGTCCGAGTTTGTTCCCAGAGGAGATTCCAGAGTGTTGTACCCATGGAGGTTTGGCCCAATGGGGCCATTGTTATCCAAGTCCAACAGGGTTTACCTAGTTGGACTTGAGGGGAGTATTGGAATATTTCCCAGACCGATTAGGAAAACAATTATCAACCAACGTAAATAGGAATGTGGTGCTATAATCTCAGGCTCAAGGTTTTAATGAGAGTAGCTCACATTCGCCTATTTAAGTTTACTCACACACGCGTACCTGTGCACACGATGCCCGAGCCCAGAGAGAGGTGGATCTGTTTTCTAACAGAAGCTAGTATTAATGCCAGTTAATGAAAGGGTGAAGAAGAGGGGGATCTGCCTAGAATCCTGATGCATTTGCTGCACTTCCCATCCTATGGAGGTAACAGTCAAAGATCTATTCTCTTTTGGTAAATTGGCGCAATATGTATGGAATTTATTTGAATAGAAATGTGGTCTCAACCCAGCCATTGTCTTGCTGGAACTGAGACTCGATCTTTGGAGCCAACCAAATGGAGGCCACTATCAACAATATACGGAAATCCTACCTCTCATTATATGTTGGAGCATCTGGTTAGCAAGATGTAAAACAAAGTTTCAGAATGAGCCTATATCCTCTCAAGCTGTCGTTGGAAACAACATGCTTCTATTGTCTTGTATAGCCAAATTGGCTAAGCTTACAAGCCCTGCATAACCAACAGACCAGGTTATTTTAGTTGCTCTAGAAGTGGTCCTTCCCACTGAATTAGAGCCTAGAAGTGGTCCTCCTAGGTTGACCCCCACTCCCTTTGATTTCACAGGCTACCCTGGATGTAAGTATCTCTAGCCCTCGTGATTTTGATTTGGATTCTCATGAATCATGATGTTGTTAATGAGGATGTTGTTACAGATGTGCCCATTATAGTTGAGGATCTTGTGCTGACACGAGTTCTTCCACCTCAGAGTACACGTGATATTCCTGCCAAGAGATATTGTGTTGATCATGTTCCTGGATCTACCAGATATCCTGTGGCTAACCTTTTTAGGGGGAGATTGACGGTGCCCTCTACAACATTCTTTACTGCTCTACATAAGGAGGATATCCCTCGAAAAGTGGAAGATGCATTATAAATTCCAGCATGGAAAGAGGCAATGAATGTTGAGATGAGTGCCTTGATGAAGAACAAGACTTGAGAGAAATGCAGATTGCCTGAAGGGAAGAGACCTGCAGGTTGCAGATGGGTGTTCACTATTACAAGGAGGGCAAATGGCTCAATTGAAAGATATAAGGCGAGACTTGTGGCCAAAGGCTATACTCAGACCTATGGAGTCAACTAATCGGAGACCTTCTCTCCTGTAGCTAATATTGATACTATTCATATTTTGTTTTCCCTTGCAGCAAATAAAGACTGGCCTTTATATCAATTAGATGTAAAGAATGCATTCTTGCACGGAGACCTTGAGGAAGAAGTCTACATGGAGCCACCACCTAGATTTTCTCATGACTTTTGACCCTAGGAAGCATGCAGACTGAAGAAAGTACTTTATGGATTAAAGCAGTCACCCAGAGCATAGTTTAGACGTTTTACTGTGGCGATGAGAAAGTATGGATATACACAAAGTAACTCTGATCATACTCTAAGAGAACAGGGGATTACTTGCTTGATCATATATGTGGATGGTATGGTAATAACCGGAGATGATCATGATGAGGTTCAGGATTTGAGAAAATATTTGTTCCAAGAGTTTAAAATGAAAGATCTTGGAGAGTTAAAGTATTTTCTTGGAATTGAGGTATTGAGATCGAAATAGGGTATATACATTACGCAGAAAAAAAATATATTCTTGATTTACTGACTGAGACAGGAATGTTGGAATGCAAGCCTATTGATTCGCCCATGATGCCGAATCATGTTCTTAGATTGGTGGAGGGTGCCGAGCTATGTGACAAGACAAGGTATCAACATCTGGTTGGTAAGTTGATATACTTATCTCATATACGACTGGATATAGCTTATGTCGTTGGAATTGTAAGTAAGTTCATGCATCAGCCTCAAAAGGAACATATGGAAACCACATTGAGGATTCTGAGATATCTTAAGGGGTCACATGATACAAGAGTAATTATCCGGAAGTATGGACATTTGATGATTGAGGCATATACTGATGCAGATTGGCCGGGAAATCCTATCGATCGAAAATTACTTATACACTGAAGTTTAGAGATTCCAAAGGTAACCGATTTGGGTTCAATTAGTGTTCAAATTTTGGTTTCTGATTCTGAAATCAGTGTTTTAATTAAGAGTTAGTGATTATGAATTTGTTATAATTGTTATAAACTATTACAACTTGTTTTGAATTATTACGAATTCTTAGTAGTTATTAGGAATTGTTATGAAATTTTTATGAATTATTAAAAATTGTTATGAATTGATAGGAAATGTTATGGATTAGTAGAAATTGTTTGGTATTTTTAATGAATTGTTACAAAATATTAAAAATTGTTATGAATTGTTACAATTGTTTTGAATTATTAAGAATTATTAGTAATTATTAGGAATTGTTATTAATTATTACAAATTGTTATGAATTGATACTACGAATTGTTATGAATTATTAGAAATAGTTAGGTATTGTTAGTGAATTATTATGGAATATTAGAAATTGTTAAGAATTTATATGGATTATTAGAAATGGTTAGAAATTGCTTTGTAAAAAAAATTGTTAGTGAATTATTACGAATTGTTATGAAATATTTGAAATTGTTTGTGAATTGTTGTGAATTATTTTGAATAGTTATGATTTATTGTTCGATTCTGGAAAGTAGCATGAATTTCCAGTAAAGCCAGAGAACCGATTTATACAAACCGGTTTCAGATGCAGTGATATGGAATTTGAGCACACATCGTAGCTCGGAAGTTTTGGAGAGGAAAGTGAAGATAAATCAGGCGATGGACATGACCCATCCAGATGTTCACGTGCGTGGACTACAGTTGCATAGTCGCATGCAACAATACATATTCGATGCTGGGATGTGGGGAGCTTATCTCGCCATATATATGTAGGAGGATCACCACATCATTACGACACTGATTGAGAGGTGGTATCCGGTCATATACACGTTCTGGTTACCGTTTGGAAAGTGTTTGATCACTCTCCAGGATGTTTCGATGTTGTTGGGGATTCCTGTTGATGATACCCCCTTACTTCTGATCATGCGAGGGATGCACACTGGACGACTCACGAGTCTAGAGAGTATTTGAGCCGTTGGCTTGGCATGAACTTAGATGCGGAGACCTTCTTTCAGTCCGGTGTCAAGGTAACCTATATTGGGGTGTACTTGGCCTCTCTGCAGATCACTGACCGAAGCACCATGCAGGAGGTGCAGGGCTATGCCTGTGCTGTGCTGGCACTTATAGTGGGTGGTATTTTATTAGCGGATAAATCCGATAACAAAATTTCTATGAGGTTCTTCCGCTTCTTGGAGGACATTCAGTGCATCAGGCATTATAGTTGGGGGATTGTCGTGCTGTGTAACCTCCATAATTATCTATGTAAGGCTTACACAGACGATGCCAAGACCATGGGTGGAGCGACGCGTCTGATTCAGATGTGGGGATATTCAAGATTGCCTACTACCTCCCCGCACACTCTGCCCACACCCCTGGAAAGCCACTACGATTGGAGAAATCTGCACCCGAGGTCTCGCTGTAAAATTTGTCAGGAGAATGGTGAACGTAGACCCAGAGGAGACATGCGATTTGGACGATCCGAATGCAGTTGGGTGATGTCTGTGCTGATCAGGTTTGTATTTTGATGTTTCCATATCAAATTTAAAAGTATGATGTTCATATTTTATTTAATATTTTTAACGGTTCTTATATTACGTGTAATTTGTGTCCACTCCTTACAGTGTACATGAGATGACTCTGGTTATCGCTGAGGACCGGTTTTTGTGGGAGTACGACGGTCCTATTTTTTGGATGCAGTTAATTGAGTTTGTCACGTCCGCCGTGTTCGATATCAGTTTGAATACATCCAGCCGATTCTCGAAATAGTGAACAGGATCAGAGAGATGCTGGCTCACGGGATCGATAACCGTGGTAGTCGAGGGGCTCTACTGGGATATTACCACCAGATGTGGACTGATTGGGTGCACCATGTTAGTGGGGATCCACCTCTTGCGGATATGATGGGCAGATGAGACTCTGCTTATACAGAATGGTTTGTACGGCATCGCCGGCCATACTACAGTCTGTTATTGCCACAACCGGAGAGGGGAGTACCATATGACCAACACTCGTTTATGGCCATGATGGTAAAATTAGTTCTTTATTTTTTGGATATGAATTTATTGTATTCGATTTATTCATATAAATTTCTTCTTTAATATTTACAACTTCACTGAGCTCGGGAGATGCGAGCAAATTGTGAGACGGTGCATCAGTGGTGCGAGGCTATGGATCAGTGGATATCAATTATGGTGCAACGGCTAGAAGGTTCAGTTGTGTCTGATCCTAAACAGCAGTACGAGTGGACCCCACCAGGCACTCATTGGATACGAGGCTCGAATTTTGATTTAGGCATTGACAGCTCACATGCCGAGACCTCAAATGATCCGGATTCATGGCAGCGTATATTTGGTGAATTGATGCAACAACCTAAGCAATGACATTTATTGTTTTATTTGATGTATTATGGATTAAACATTTATATGACTGGAATTAGTTTACAAAATAATTTATCACGCAAATAATAAAATTCGAATAAAATTGAATTAATAAATAATTTCTAAATTTAAATTACAACAAGTACACATTTTTTGGAAAAAATATTATAATGTAAGTTAAGTCTTCTTAAATCACAATATTAAAATTTTTCATCCTTTGTCATAACTTTGCCAAGTTTAATCCTCCTAAATTGCAATGTATAGATCAATTCATATACTTTCTTGTATAATTGAATTTTACAGGAGGGCTCACTGAATATATGTATAATCAACTATACAAAAAAGTGGATGAACTGATCTCCACATTACAATCTAGAATGACTAAACTTGTCAACGCTATAACAAGGAAAGGAAAAAAATTTAATAATCATGTGTGGTTGACCGGATGTTATCCTTTGGTATGAATTTCGCGCATAACGAAGGAGTCTATTATTTCTCCAACATTTATACATCCGTCAAAGTGCACATCCAGAACCTCAGTCGAGACAGTTGTGCAACTACCATCATAGGAAGGTTAAATTTGACAAAGTTATGACAAGAGACGAAAAACGTAATCCAGCCCATGAGGATGATTACATCAGCGCCGTCGCTGAAACTGTAATCGATGTAACAATTCATAATTAATTCTTAACAAATTGTAACACTTGAAAAAACTAAGAAAAGTAAGGAACAACTTAATATTTAATGCTAGTGGACCTTTCGGCGATGGCGTGTGGGAATTTTCGGCGTCACGGCGGCGACCAACATCTCTTTCGAGAAGAAAACGATGAAATGAAGAAGAGGGAGCTATCCATTATAAAGAGGATATCCCGATCTTTGGAAATCCGAGAGTCTTCTACATCTCACTCTTGGGAAAACCGGGTATCTTTAATTGTGAGGATTAGTGATTTTAATGACACTCGGACATGCGAAACACGGGATCTACATATACCGGTCTTCCCAAGTCTGGGCGCATGTCTCGGACTCCCGAAGTCCGAGCGGTGACAATTTCAAAAATGCATGATGACTTTGTGGCACAAAAAAAAATTGCCAAGTTAACCTGCCATCGGAAGTGGAGCTGCAGAGGACCAAACACCACAAATAATACTCTTAAACTACATATTGGTTCAAATCCATACCACCTGATCAGAGAAAATGTGCTTACGTCTCAAACTGAGAAGTTTTGCCAGACGATTTCTGTTGGTTACATCTTCAATGTTCCCGAGCTTGATGGACTTGTGCAACTATAGGAGCGGGTGTGAGCGCAAAGAAGCTTGTACTGGGATTCCCTGTACCAAACTTGAATTTGTCGGCCAATGCCCCAAATTCCTCTTCAACAATCCCAAATTCACCGTCGCAAATTCATGAATTTTTTTGTAGCTACAAGCCAAACAAAGAATAAATAATCTAGTGAAGAGGTGAGAGAACAATTTGAACAATTAGAAGACAAAAAATTCCGGAGCAATTCGAACTCCACCATCTTCTCCGATGAAGATGTGAGAGAAAAGGTAAAAGAATTGCTGAAGTGTGTGTACTAAGGTGAAATTGTGTGAAAGAAAAAAAAAGGTGGCGTTGTTAACCGCGCGAACAATTTCTGCGCTGTTGCCAACACACGATTTTGACTCGTGCTGAAGGTTTCAACTCGGTAGAGCATTTTAGCAAGTTCAACTCTCTGATAATTTTTTTTATAAGTAAAAATTTGTATTGCTTTGTAATATTTATGTACAATATACCATATTTACAGTATATGCCTATTCTAATGCTTCTCCCCCAGTACCATAACACTCTACAAGTTGTATCAGTGACGCTTATGTGTAGGTACATCTCCATCCTCAAAACTTTCTTTTCTGAATTGGTGAAATTGATTTGTTTGTGTTCTCGTAAAGCTTGTTGTTCTCGAGCTGCTTGTCCTAGTCTCTTCCTTTTCTTTTCGCCCCGTGCCAACAAAAATGACAGTGAACCAATAAGGAATAGATGAATGATGCAAATGTGTCCTCCATATGTTAATACCCATCCCAGAGATCATGTGGCTATAGATGTGAGGCTAAGGTTTAGACAGTGAAGAGGCACAAAGTGATAATAACAAGTATCTGGCACAGTTTTGCTTGACCCTGAGTGAGTGCATCACTACACATTTGTTTAGGTAATGTCCAATGGAATAAAAGACACAAGATTTACGTGGTTCGGGTGAATCCCTACTCCACGGGAGAATCTTGGATCCTTCTTTTTCTTTCTATTTTTCTTGTTCTTTACACTATACACTTTACATCATTATATAGGCAGTACAATACATAAAAAAGTAATTCTCGAGATTAAGGTAATTCCGGGAAATCAGGGAGAGATTTGGGGATATCCCAAATCTCTCCTTATCTTCTAATATTTTTCTTTCCAACACTCCCCCTCAAGTTGGATGGTGGAGGATCCAACACCCAACTTGTTAACTGCCTCGTGAAATGCTTTCCCAACAACTGCTTTTGTCAAAATGTCTGCTAACTAATCTTCTGAACGAACATAGGAAAGTGTGATTATCCCATCTTCCAACTTCTCTTTTATGAAATGTTTGTCAATCTCCACATGTTTCGTCCTGTCATGTTGCACAGGAATTTCTGAAATCTGTATTGCAGCCCGGTTATCACATCTTAGGGGCATGCTTGTTCAGGGGGAAACCCCAGTTCCGTCATCAGTTTTCTCAACCATAGTATTTCCACACACCCCTAGCAATGCCACGAAATTCAACTTCAGCACTTGATAAAGCCACCACTTTCTGCTTCTTACTCTTCCATGTAACCAGATTGCCACCAATGAGTGTGAAGTAGCCTGAAGTAGACTTCCGATCCACTGGGTTCCCGGCCCAGTCAGCGTCAGTATATGCTTCCATGTTCAAATGTCCACTGTTCCTGAAAATCACTCCAGTATCTGCAGTTCCTTTCATGTATCTAACTACTCTTATTGCTGCATCCCAATGATTCTTTTGGGGATTATGCATGAATTGACTAACGACGCTCACGACATATGCAATGTCTGGTCTAGTATGTGCCAGATAAATTTGTTTCCCCACGAGGTGCTGGTACTGTTTCTGGTCGGCCGGCTCGGCCCTATCTATAATCGTGAGTCCATGATATGGTAACATAGGTGAGTCGGCAGGTTTGTAGTCCATGAGACCTGTCTCGGCTAACAGATCAAGAATATACTTTCGCTGACAAATATAAATTCCCCCTTTTGATCGTAGTGCCTCGATTCCCAGAAAATATTTGAGTGCACCCAAGTCCTTCATCTCGAACTCATTGAATAGTTTTGTCTTCAAGTTTGCTATTTCCTCTTCATCATTCCTGGTGATCACTATATCATCTACATAAATGATAAGACACGTGATGCCATGTGGTCGTCTTTTCAAGAACAGAGTGTGGTCCGAGTTACTTTGGTGAAAATCATATCGCCGCATTGCTAGGGTGAATTGCCCAAACCAGGCCCGGGGGGACTATTTTAGTCCATAAAGTGCTTTACTCAATCTGCATCCTTCAGTGGGTCGAAATAAATGTGTGAATTCAGGTGGGCTCTCCATATATTCTTCCTATTCTAAATCTCCATGAAGAAATGCGTTCTTCATATCAAATTGGTGAAGTGACCAGTCCCTGTTAGCTGCAATAGAGAACAACACGCGAATATGTCTATCTTCGCTACAGGAGAGAACGTCTCTGAATAATCGATCCCAGGGGTCTGGGTATATCCTTTAGCCACCAGTCTTGCTTTGAACCGCTCCATTGTTCCATCAGCTTTCCTTTTGATGGTATAAATCCATCTGCAGCCCACAGGGCGCTTCCCAATAGGTATTTCACAAACATCCCATGTATGATTTTTCTCGAGGGCCTCCATTTCAGTTTCCATTGCTTTCCTCCACTCAGGTATGCTCAACGCTTCTTCCACATTTCTAGGAACTTCTTCTTGATACAGGGCCATTGTGAATGCTTTGGCACTCATGGTGAACCTCCCCCTGAACAGATTTGCCACCGGATATCGCTTGGCTCTAGGAACATGATCAGCAATATACCTTCGAAGTGCTACTCCTCGAGTCGACCTATCTGGCAGTACCCGCCCTCGTGGTGGATATGCACAATCAATATGGACATGCATAGTATCTTGAAGTAAAGGCTTATTAGGAGAAGTGCTTACCGAGATATCCGAAGAAGGAGAGGTCGATGTCATCACGGGTCCTCCAGATTGTATTACGTGTATTGGAGTCGACTAGGCTATGTATTGGACATGTGGCGGTGGTTCCGAGGATGTGGGTAGCTCTTTTTGAGGTTTGTCTGCAATAGAGGGCAAGCTGATCCATTCTAGTGGGTCTCGTACTGGCTTCCTCTGACCACTAGATGGAGAAGAGTTGCTGAAGTAGAATTCATTTTCAACAAAGTCACAGTGAACTGTAGTAAAGAGTTTCTTCGTCGTTGGATCATAACACCTGTAACCCTTCTGGTGCACTCCATACTCAACAAATACACATTTCAGGGAGCATGGTTCAAACTTCGTACGGTTTGCCTTTGGAATGTGGACAAAGACGGAGCATACAAACACACGTGGTGATAGTGTGTGATAGGATGGTACCTTGGCATGTGATGACAAGACTTGAAGTGGTGTTGCAAACTCGAGAATTTTAGTAGGCAGTCGATTAGCTAGATAGGTAGCAGTAGATAATACCTCAGGCCAAAATATGGATGACACTCCTGAATCCAACATTAGAGCACGAGTAATCTCCAATAAAAATCTGTTCTTTCTCTATGCAACTCCATTTTGTTCTGGGCAATAGGGACAGGTGGTCTGATGAATCAAGCCCTTTTTCGAGCAAAAACCAGTCATTTTAGAGTTCACAAACTCTCCTCCGTTGTCTGATCGCAGTAACTTAATAGTCACATCAAACTGAGTTGCAATCATATGATAAAACTCAATAAACTTAGTCACGACATCTGATTTATTCCTCAAAAAATATATCCAAGTCATTCGGGTGCAATCATCAATAAACAAAACAAAGTACTTTAGTACTGAACTTCCAATAATGGGAGCAGCTCCCCAAATATCAGAATGAATAATATTAAAAGGTTTTTCAGCGCGAGAACGACTAGGCATAAATGATACCCGATGGGCTTTAGCACATAAACAGGAGTCACATGAGATAGGAAAACCAGATAAATGCGGGAAAAGTTTCTTTAAGGTAGCTGTCGGAGGGGTGACCTAATCGCTGATGCCATAACCAGCTTTTCTGGGATGTATTACTACGGATGGACAGGGTCTTGGAAGGGAGAACAACTTCATCCACATAATACAATCCAACCCGTTCAGTGCCACGCCCAAGGATCTCATTCGTCCGAATATCCTGCAACACACAAAATGACAAATACATCAATACGACATAGTTCAACTCTTTTGTCACATGACTGATAGACAATAGTTTGTGAGATAGAGCATGAACATATAAACAATTCGATAGTTTGAGATTTGGAGTTATCTCAACTATCTTGGCACCCTTAACAGGTAGCAACTCTCCATTGGCAGTCTGAATACTCCTTCGTTTCGGATCCTGTTTCTTACGAAAATCATCAATATCATATGAAACTGTGTCAATTGCACCACAATCAAAAATCCAGTGTTGATTCTTACCCTTCGTTCCATCTTCACAAGAATAAACTGCCCCCAAATCAGATTTTTCGCAACCAAAACACCCATCCTTAAACAAATTTGCATTATAAAATTCAGGAGGGCATGGAAGTAATTTCCCTTGCCCACTTATACCTGTCGTCAGGCTCTTCTTTGTATAGAACCGAGGAATTGGTTCGGCCGTCCCCTTTTCATCACTTCTGCTCGCCTCACCAGTCACTGTGTACTCCTTCAGATTGACGTCGGTTTTTGCTCGTGGGTGTATGGGTAGTCGCCTCTCGACACCCAGCGCGGCGAAGCTGTGTTTGTTGTCATCATTTTGGTCCATCCCTTCGCCTACTGCAACTGTCCCTCGATTTGGCCCTCTAAATTGGCGATTTGCTGGATTCAGCAGATGGCTCGCCGAATACCCTACAATTCGATAACATTCTCTTTTAATATGGCCCAGTCTTTCGCATTCATCACACCTACGCCAAAATGACGAGTTGGCAACCGAATTGGTCACTTCTGACTTAGTCACAAGTAATTTTATATAATAGTGACTTAGTCACCCATAATATTTAGTAGTAAGAACAAAAATGAGTCTTCCCAAACAAGTTGCCCAATATTGAACAACCCATGAACCAATTCGTTCACATGCAACTTTTTTTTTTTATACAACCACTTCGTGCACAAGTTGTCGTCCGAAACCAACCAACCAATGAGGATTTTCCCGTTGGTAACTAATAACAATCTCGAGTCAGCAAGCCACCAGTTTTCAACACGTTAAATAATCTTCACAATCACTCAACATCGGGAAATAAGTCAAAAACAAAATATGAAGTAATCGTCTATATAACAAGTAATTAAACTCATCCTAAATCCCCCGCAAAAAAAAAACATCAATCCTCATCCAAATCCAAACAATGTCTCTCCGTCGCAGAACATCAATCTCCGACGGCTCCCCCTCGACGGAAACCGACGAATCCGATACGGGGGCCACGACCCCCAAGACGGCTCGCCCTCTTCCTCCTCAAAGCGCCCTCTCCCAGGCCCTAGAGAGCACGGCCCACCTCGCGAACCACCTCCCCACGGGCACCCTCCTCGCCTTCCAGCTCCTGACTCCAACATTCACCAACAACGGCACCTGCGATGCGGCGACCCGTCTCATGACGTTCGTCCTCCTCCTCCTCCTCTCCCTGTCGTGCTTCCTCGCGTCGTTTACCGACAGCGTGAAGGCCGCCGACGGTAAGGTGTACTACGGATTCGTGACGCCGGGTGGCATATCGCTATTCGAGTACCCTTACGAAGAGGATCTTTCCGGCCTGCCGGATTTGAAGAAGTTCCGGTTGAAGGTGTTGGACGTGGTGCACGCTTTTCTCTCCGTGCTGGTGTTTGTTTCGGTGGCTCTGAGGGATAAGAGTGTGGTGAGCTGCTTTTATCCGACGCCGGCGCCTGAGGTAAAGGAGGTTTTGGAAATTGCTCCGATGGGGATTGGGATGATTGCCAGCTTGCTGTTTGTATTGTTTCCGACCAGAAGGCATGGGATTGGGTACCCACTTTCGAAACGGGGATGAAGGAAGGAAGCAAGCAAGTGGGAGTTTGCTTGGACTATTCAATTGATTCATAATTGTGACCTAGTATTTTGACCTACTTATATACAGATAATGTTTATTCCTAGATTAAATACATATGAACTTAAATAAAATATTTGATCGCCTTTCATTTTACACAAAATCTATATATTAAGATAGAAATGGTCGTGTTAAGTTGAAAATGTCAGCGCACATTACTAAAGCAATGCGTCCCTAATCTCACAATTTCTCATGAACAATTGACAATTCACAATCTACACTTCACAATTAACGAATCTTACGTACACTTAATTTGGTTACACTAAATTTGATGTAAGTTAAAAGTGTGTTAAGACTTTTATTAGTTAAAGAACAACTTTAGTATGAACCCATCATTCTCAACAGTTTGCATGAGGGATGGATTCTCTTTACTTTTTGCTTGTTCAGATTCGTACATCAAATTTGGTGTATTGGTGTAACCTTATTAGGTGTATGAATCATTTTCCTTAACGAAACACAATCTAACATCATCACTCCATAAAACATCGACGAAAACCACAAAAGTTCATCAAATCCACAAGCGAGAAAGCAACACTTGAGATTCGTAAATAAAAATAAAACAAAAGAGAGAAAAAAAATAATACTTGTATACCATCCAAAAGCTCATTTAGGCACCCCATCAGCCTCGTAAGATAGCCTGATGCCTATGGAGTGGAGGTAGCCGTAATTAACCGACAGAAATTGATCCTGATGCTGTTGCAAGCGATGAATCCACCTAACTCTAGGATCTAGTGAAGTCCTTATGCATCAGAGCGCAAAGAAACATTGAGCAGCACAAAATCACTGGACCTACTAGCTGAAAGACTAGTCACAATGGAGGACAACACACGAGACTGATCAGTTTTATCTATGATGAAAAAATTAGGGAGGCAGTTTAGCATTGGACTGAAGACTTTGTAGAAAATAATGCACACACAAGATTTACGTGGTTTGGCATAACGGCCTACTCCACGGAGAAGATGACTTCTCAGATTTCTATTCTCTCTCTTTTTCACATCTTTTCTTTTGTCCCGCAGGTACATATATAGGAGTACAAGAAGATTCACTTCACAAGGTGATCTCGGGATTAGTGGAAACTAAATCCCGGAAATTTGGGGAAGATTTGATTTCGGTTGGGAATTTGTCCCACATTGGTTAGAGAAATCTTAATATACTAATATAAATAGGATTGCGGGCTACAATCAATAACCATAGGCTTATGGTTTTAATGAGGGTTGTCCACCTTCCTAATTATATTAGTATATTAAGATTTCTCTAACCAATGTGAGACAAATTCCCAACAACGAGCACAAGCCCAGACAACACAAATAAACGGAATGATGCAAAATTCATAGATTTGGGCCCCGAGCCCAATTACATGAACTGAAATTAATTATTGGCCTATTATTTATTTGATTATGAACTGAAATTAATTCAAAAGATTGTTGGTTATCCAAAAAATTCAAAAGATTGTTGACCCAAAAGATATGCAAGCATATGACTTTAGTCGGTCCATGTATGAAAAAAGTTGGTCCATGTGTGACTAGGATTTTCTTAGAACTTTCTAGGCCCCATATAAATTAATGAGACGAGCTCATTCGTGACTTCACTGTCTCTCTCTCGGGTCAAGACTTGGCTCTTGTGGAAAGCTCTCTTCTGTAGCCGGAAATCGTTTTGGCTCTCACCGGAATCCTTCTTCTTTGGCCGGAACCTTACTTACCATTACATATATATCTCTCGGCTGTATAAATCTTGTGCCTGGAAGTGTAAATCCAGAAGATCTTCTGGTTTTTCCGCCAAGACGAGCAGTTTGTCGTATTCTGACCAGAAAACCACCTTGTCGCCGGCGTCTAGTTCGGTTGTGTGGCTTGCATAGTCGATTGGCCGCATTCTTGCTCTTTGTCCGACGTTTTTTTGGCGCTCTCGTTGTTCTTTCACCTTCGAAACATCACAAGATCTACGAGATCTATATATCTCTGGCCTAAATATTGGCCTATTTTACTTTATTGCATGCGTTTTTGTTTCAGTTAAACGATTTTTCGAAAAGAAATGAAGTCTAACTTCTGTTTATTGTAGATCTGCAACTTTAACCGTCCAACAAGTGGTATGAGAGAAGGGTTGTCCTGATCTACTGTTTTTATGCATGCACATTTTCGAAATGGTTTTATGAGATCTAGTTTGTAATTGACCCACGACGGCTGGCGTTTTATGAGATCTAGTTTCTGTCCTTTTGAAACTTGGTACACTAAGTTTCGATTTAAAATTTGGTTGTATCCATTCTTGACTCTCTTTTAAGTCATTGACTTGCACAGACTACGGAATACCTTTAAATAAATTTATGTCTGGAATTGACTTATAAGAATCTCAAATTTTAAAGTGATTAAAAAATTTTAACCATAAAATTATACATAATTATATATTTAGTAAAATATTGATATTTAGTATTGTAACCAGGGATCGCACAATTATTTATGGGGATTACAATTAACGCATTGTATGAATTTGGACGGCCAAATATGGATATTTCGGTGACCTATGTAATTACATACGATTAAGCCTAACATTGTCGAGAATGAAAAAATTTCAAGAATGGGCATTTAAGTTTTTGAATTGTATTGATTGTTTTGGCCATTGAGTTACGCCATCTGGGTAACATCAGTACTGGTATGGATTATGGAAAACGGCTGGATATTTGTATCGGTAATGATTAGGCCTGTTAGTCGGTCATTAATTCTACCGACCCATTACGGTTACCGACCGTACAACGGTCGGTAAGGAAAAAACGATACCGTTTATGGTCGGTAACCGTTACCGGCGGTAATGTTTATCGACGGTCGGCTACCGCGGTAACCAACCACAAATAATTAAAAAAAATCAAATAAATGTACATAGTTACCTACATAGTTAAATTGTTCAAAAATACATGTGTGATAAATTCTCACGGTTAGCTCAAAACTATCTAAAGGCATCAGGATGAGATCATCAAATGGCAAGTTAGTTGACATGACTCAAAACATTTGTGAGATTAAATCTGCCTGATTTCGTTCATATAAGCCTTGAACGGCTTCCTGAAATGATGCTGCTGCTGCATTGTGTGATTCGCACAACATTCTACTGCTTTCATGGCATAGAACCTGACCATCTTTCTCACATGTCCTTGTAAAATGCATCTAATCATTACCTTAGTTCTGCTTCAGATATCTGCTGGATTCTAATACGCAGGGACTCGAGCAGCGGGCTACAAAATTACACAGTCAAGTCTGTTGACCCATAACGCGCAATCAACCAATGTTTAAACGCGGAGTGCGGCAAGTGATTTCATTATGCGATCAGGATCTGTATTTATACCTGAATCAATTCAAATCAAATATTAATATAAGCTTATAAAGAAATTAAGAAACAATAAAAATATATAAATATATATTACCTGCATCAATACCAGAGTACCCGTGAATCCTTGAAAAAGCTAGTATCCTCTTGTGGAGGACCCATCGGGCATCAATGAAGTGGCATGCCACCGCCATATAGCCCATATTCTGTATAGAGGTCCATGTATCAGTCGTCAGACAGACACGAGGATCCAACTCCAGAATCTTTTCCTTTAATTTTGCCTTTTCTTCCAAATAAAGTTCCATACAATCATTTGCCACGGTCTGACGAGAGGGGAGGCGAAATCTTGGCTGCAATGCATAAGAGTACTCGCGAAACCCTTCCTTTTCAACAATTCTGAATGGTTGTTCATCAATTATGATCATCTTAGCGAGTGCACGTCGTATCGCAGTCTCATCATACACCGCCAACCTCATGTCGCCCAAGGTATCCTCTATTCTCGTAGAAGCATCAAAACTTATTGTGCTTTGCCTCGAACCTTGCATATTCTTGAATGCTAAAAATGCATCACACTTAAGCAGGTGGTTATTCATTGTTGTAGTTCCTTGAGAATAACTATCACATCCCACCCTTGCGTTACAATGTTTGTACAGTGCTTCTCTAGGCTCTGAATCTGGAATTTTTGTCATGTGCTCCCACACCCATGATTTTGGGCTCTTTGAGGGCGTAGACCCTTCTTCTGTTTGACTTGGATTCCTTCTGCGTTTTCTACTTCTAGAACCAGATGGGGGTAGGGCTGCTGAGGGGGTTGTTTGTTGTGGTGGTAGTTCGGAGGGAGAGGAGGATGAATCCATCTGAAAATCAACAAAACAACATTAATTTTGAATCCAATACTAAAACAGTTCAACAAAAAACAGTTTAGAAGCATTACTAAATGTTTGAAGCATTACTAATGAGTTTCATTAGATTCCAAGTTCCATATATCTTAAACTTTCATGACAAATCATACTTGGATGTTTTCCTCTCTAATGCTTCATTGTCCACAATAATATGCATATTGAACAGGATGCATTCCAGAAAAAATTTAACCTTTTCCGCAGGGAGTGTGAAGCAAGCGCTTGTAATAGCAGCAACCAGCAACAAAAAGCATAAACATTTTAAGAAAGGAAATCCAAGTAACTTTGCAAGCCATTTTCAATTAATTTTGGGTAGAACAATGTGAAGCCAAAGCTCGTCAAGTTATCTTTAGAGTCCTACGGGAAAGATTGCTTCAGTGGCAATTCAGGCCTCAGATTTTATCCTCCCCAAATTCGTTGAATTGAAGAACAAATGAATGAAAAATAAAATCCTTCACCACCCAAATAATTAATAAGCAATCTCTAACAAAATGTACAGATATTCAAATTCCATCCTTACAACCCCAACACAATGAAGATAATCATTTTCAGGTCGTATAGTATCACAAACATTTTCAGATACAAGTGAAAATCATCCCAGCAGGATGTTGCCCATATGGCTATCAATAGTATGTGCGAGCCCAACAAATGTAACCATGAAAAGCAAAATATGCTTGGATTAAGCCAACAGATCCAAAAATGAGACATATTTTTCGAATAAAAAAGTGCACCTAAAAACCCTACTTCCAAGTTCGAATTGAAGCTAGGGCACTTCGTACATACCTGACCTGAGTATGAGGGGAAGGAGGAACGGCGACGGAAGCAGAACGGCCAGGAGACGCGACTGAGAGACCGTGAAGATTCCGACCGACCTAGAATTGAAGTAGAATGCGACTGCCGAGAGACTGAGAGAGAGAGACGTGGTGACTGGGAGACGGGAGGCTGCGAAATGTGAAGTGAAGTGAAATGTAAATTGTTAAAATGTAATGTAAAATTGTAAGTACTAAAAATAATGAACATTAAAAAAAATCGGTATTACCGTCGGTATCAACGGTAATACCGATACCGTATCGACCATTTGGTCGGTACAAGAAGGGTCCTTACCGTTACCGTACCGACTATTTGGTCGGTAACCGATTATGCGGTATACCGACCGGTCGGTAAATCGGTTATCGGCGGTATACTGCTACCACTTGACAGCCCTAGATGTGATGTTGCCATTGGTCCTGTTATATTATATAAATCCTGTTTAGAGATACTCATACTCAATTAGGCATGGAATCTGTGAGTCTTAACACTTGGTGTGAGCTGAGCTAACTTTTGCCTGCTCAGTTACAGAAGGCTGAGGTCTGTACATGTTATAGCTAGAAGTTGAAGGAACTTTCTGAGGTGAGCCGGAGCCGGAGTTTGTGTGTTCAGTTACAGACGGCGATACTGCCTACCAAATTGCAAATTGTTAGAAAGGAGAAGAGAGAATCTCTGTCTTCTCTCCTCCTTTCTGAGAATTTTGAATTTTGAAACTAGGTTTAGACTGTCAGAGAGCTGCCGCCGAGAGAATCGCTGGATCTTGCTCGCACCTGCTCTGTCCGCACTTGCTCTGTCCGCACCTGCTATGTTTGCACCTGCTCCGTTCGTCGGAATACTTCGCTGGAATACTGCTCCCCCTCCTGCCCGCTCCTGTTTTGCCGATCTATGCTCGTCGGACTCTTGCTCGTCGGTCTACTGCTCGTCGTGTGTCGCCACTGCTGTGCTCGCCGGAATACTACTTTGCTCGTCGCCATTGCCCTGCTCGTCCAGTTCTCCTGCTCGCCGGTCTTATGTGCGCCTTGCTCTGTTCGCCCATGCTCTGTCCGCACTTGCTCTGTTCGCCGGAATACTCGTCGGAATACTGTTCTGCTCTCTCCTGCTCGTTGGAACACTATGCCCCTTCCTACCCGCTCCTGTTTTCGTTGGCCAAACACTATCCAGGAAGCTTTGGATAGACAATCCTCAGACCATTGCCTCCTAATATTAGTAGATGAAGTTCAGAATTGGGGTGCAAAGTCGTTCAAAGTCCTTGATGCATAGTCCAGCACAAGGACTTCGAGCAGTTCGTGACTCAGGCATGGAGCCAGGCAACTATCACGCGCACAAAGAGTTTCATACTTTTCCAAAAACTCAAACAGTAGAAGGAGAAACTAAAAGTATGGAACAAAGAGGTCTTTGGTGACTTAAACAAGCAGGTTTCTGACGCTGAAAAGAAGTTAAATGTCCTAGACAGGAAAATTAAGACTTCTCATCTCACTGAAGATGAAATCCAACTGAGAAAGAACACTGAAGTACAATTAAGGAAGCTGAATCACATGATGGACAGCATGTTGTTTTAGAAATCTCGTAATAAATGGTTAAAGGCGATGACAACACTAAGTATTTTCACGACTGTCTCAAGAAGAATAGAAGCAGAAATGGAATTAAAGGCCTGGAAATAAATGGTAGCTGGACCTCAAATGCATCAATCGTGAAAAACTACATCCATGAGAAGTATAGAGAACACTACCAAGCAAATCCTATCCCATGCCCGAAGATGCAGCAATCAAATTACTCCTAGTGAAAATGATATGCTCGCTGCTCCATTTTCTGAGGATGAAATACATACAGCGTTGAAGCAATTTGGCAGCACAAAGAGCCTTGGACCAGATAGCTTCAATTTTAAATCCATAAAGCATTTTTGACCTATGCTTAAATCTGATATCATTGACTTCTTTCATGAGTCTTGGTGCACAGGACATATTGTCAAGGAATGATCTCGTTGTAATGCGATCAAACAAATAACTCATAAGTGTACGAAGTACACCCCCGAGGTCGAATCTCTCAAGGACTCGGTGTAGGTTGGCTTATATTACTATCCTGCTAATCACTGATTCAGAATAAAACAATTGAGAAAACAATTAAATTGGGGGATTTCAATTTGAATTTCTAACAACTAATGAAGCTAAATAAAAAGCGATAAAAAGGACAATAA
>JAOYMZ010000896.1:0-25321 GCA_025802335.1 Pinguicula primuliflora | reverse complement strand
TGATAGGACGAGTTGGAGACGTCATATTACGGTTAGAGATATATAGGACTATATAGAGTAGTTATTTGTGTATGGACCTCTAGGCTGATAGAAATTAGAAGGTATACTAGGTAGATATTTGCACCTAATGGTATTTTATCTGTTTAGTTGGTTCTTTATTTGTATAGGTATTTATTTTATTTCGGATATATGTAGTGTATGGTTGAGGTAAGTAGTTTATTTCTGATATATCCACTTATTCCTTTACTATTGTTATAATACTGATAATTACTATTATTAGGATTATTACTACTATTACTATGATTAATACTACTATTACTAGGATTATGATTATGTTTTTTTTGAGTTGAGGGTCTCCACGGAAACAATCTCCCCAGCCTGATGAGGAGTGGGGGTATGATTGCGTACAACTTACCCTTCCCAGACCCTACCTAAGGACGGGATTTACTGGGTATGTTTGGTTTGGTTTGATTTACTGATTTGGTCGACAGGAGGTGGATTATTTTATTTCAATATTCAAAATATTTGGGGGAATATTCGGATGGATTTGATATTAGCACACCATGGGATTTCTTTACAATGTTGGCCATGTGATTTTTTTTGGCATGAGTGGGCTTCCTTCGGCCATTATACAATTTGACTGGGGAGGACTCAAATTTATGAGATTTTGGAGTCTCATGAATTAAAGCCTAGCATGATGTGTCACTGTTATGGCTTCCCTTGAGTTGCAGGATTTTCTACATGCTTCATCAACTTTCGATTCTCCTCAACCATATAGCTGGATTTTGGCTACGCTTGAGGTCAAACGTAATTTTCAAGGAGAGAGTGATGATACGAACCTAAATACGGTCAACGTCACAAAAAATTGCTTAAGATCTCTCAATCTTTTGTATTGCTTAGAATTCTTTATTGATTAGAAGTCTTTTGTATTATTTAAAAGTCTTTTGTATTGATTAAAATTCTTCATCTTTTACCTATATATATGGCTTGTAACCTTAAACATTATGATCTTGGGAAAATAAGATCAAGTTGATTTAGTTAGTTTAGTTTTTGTATCTTTAGTCGTTCGTATCTTTAGTTATAGATGAGATTGGACACTCTCCTCAAGTTGTCTTAGGATTTAGGTCTCTCCTACCAATGAGCCTTACTCAAAGATTCTACTCGTCTCGATCCAGGATTGCATCAAGGATGATACGAACCTAAACATGATCACAGAATGGCCCAAACAATGGCCCAAGTTCTCTCAGTCTTTTGTATTGCTTAGAAGTCTTTATTGATTAGAAGTCTTTTGTATTGTTTAGAAGTCTTTTGTATTGCTTAGAAGTCTTTATCCTTTGCCTATATATATGGCTTGTATCCTTAAACATTATTATCTTGGAAAATAAAGATCAAGTTGGTTTAGTTAGTTTAGTTTTTGTATCTTTAGTTTTTCGTATCTGTAGTTGTAGATGGGATTAAAGACTCTCCTCAAGTTGTCTTAGGATTTAGGCCACTCCTGCCAAAGCCTTATTCATGGATTCTACTCGTCTCGGTCCCGGAATTACATCAATTGGTATCAAAGCCGAGAGTAGAATCACCACCACCTTCCACCATATTATCACCACAGTTCCCTACTATTTTCCATTGGTGAAGGGACTCTCACCCAGCAGCAGATGCTACGGTTGGTGTAAGAACATAGACGGCAATGGCATTTGGAAGCGGCCAATATACGAAAGATGTTGCTCCAGTTGGAAAAGACCAGGAAACAAGCAGTGCTACAACCCGCTCCTCCCCTTGTCACACCCACGGTGTTGGTGCCACAACCCCCATTCCCATCAATGGAAACTGCTGTCACCGCCGGACCTATTATCGCCAAAGGAGGGAAACTATTCAATTTCGCAGCAGAACACACCGTTGCAAAAGAAGTCACCGTTTCAGTCCGGCAGTAGGCCCTGTTACCATCCCCTTCAATGAAGCAGAGCATGCTCCTAATTTCGACAACAGTCGCTGCAAAGGAGATCGAAGGTCAGGTCACTTCCAGCAAGCCGCAAGCTCTGCTGCACTCGTCCATCTCGTGGGAAGGGAAATAGATGAAAAACTCGTCGAAAGTTCTGCTCTTCCATGCGGCTGGCCATGCTAGAGACTCCCTTCCACTGCAGCAACAAAACCACCTCCCACGGAGGCATCCTTTTCTCCACACACGAGTAACTTTGCCCCATTCTCGCAGGATTCTGGTGACCGAACTTTTGTTTGGGATCGAGGTAAACGTTGCCTACAGATGGATTTTCTACATGCTTCATCAATTTCTCCTCAACCAAATTGTTGTATTTTTGCTACGCTTGAGGTCAAGCGTAATTTTCAAAGAGAGGATGATGATATGAACCTAAACATGATCAAAGAATGGCCCAAACAATGGCCCAAGTTCTCTCAGTCTTTTGTATTGCTTTGAAGTTTTTATTGAGTATAAGCCTTTTGTATTGTTTAGAAGTCTTTTGTATTGCGTAGAAGTCTTTATCCTTTGCATATATATATGGTTTGTAACCTTAAACATTATTATCTTGGAAAATAAAGAATAGGTTGGTTTAGTTAGTTTAGTTTTCGTATCTTTAGTTGTTCGTATTTTTAGTTGTAGATGGGATTAGAGATCCTCCCCAAGTTGTCTTAGGATTTAGGCCTCTCCTGCCAAAGCTTTATTCACGGATTTTACTCGTCTCAGTCCCGGGATTGCATCAAGATCTAAGCGCAGTATTAATATCTACCAGGCATCTCCATGGAAAGCTATTGGGAATGCCATGGACAAGTTTAGAAAGGATAAGTCAGTTGAGGATCTATTGAAGGAGCAGATGCAGAAGAAAGAGTACTACACTAATGGAGGTAGCGGTGGGAAAAATTCAGGGGGTGATGGTGGTGGGGGCAGTGGATGGGAAGGCGGAGCCAATGGTGAAGGTTACCGAGGAACGGTGGATGAGTTCTTGCAAGCATTCCTGGCAACTATCAGCATTATAGTTCTGGTACTCTGTCTTAAGAATGGACTTCCAAGTATGATAGGCACTCCCTGATCCTTAGCCATATCAAGAATCACAAAATTAAAAGGGAAAATAAATTTATCAACCTTAACCAACACATCTTCCACAATACCTCTCGACCTCTTCAAAGATTTATCAGCAAGCTGGAGTGTAGTTCCAGTGGCCTGAGGCTCTCCAATTCCAAGTTTTTTAGATATAGAATAAGGCATCAAGTTGATGCTAGCTCCAAGATCACACAAAACTCAGTCAAATGTCTGCTCACCAATGGATCAAGGGACTATGAAACTTCCAAGATCAGACAACTTAGGGTGGAATTGAAAGATCTGCTGTTAGAGAAATAACTTCATCATCTTAAATTTTTCTCTTCTTGGTCAAGATATCTTTCATTAATTTGGCATAAATAGGCATTTCTCCAAAACTTCAACAAAAGGAATATTGATGCGCAGTTTTTTTGAACACACTGATGAACTTCTTGAATTATTGCTCATGTTATTCCTTCTGAAATCTTTGCAAATATGGCAGCTTCTTCATAACTTCATCCGTGAGCTCAACTTGCTCACACTCCTCCCTTTTCTTCAGTCTGGCCTCCTGTTTGATTTTTCTGTTCTTTTCTATCCTCTCTTCTTCTTTTTTGGTTCTCAGAGGAATAACCACTACTAGTGGCAGAACAGGTTCTGCAATTTCCCTTCCAGACCTAATGGTGATGGCTTTGCAACCCTCTTTGAATAGGTTCTGCTAGTGGCAGAACAGATTTTCAATGAAGCTGGGCAACTTTCCTTGTTGCCTTTCTTGAAATTGAGATGCAAGTTGCCCTATTGCATTTTCTAACTTTTTCAGAGTTGTGTTCTGGTTCTGTAGTGCAGCTTGCTGATTTTGCAAAGTGGCTTGAGTGTTCTGGAATTGGGCTTGTGTTTCAGGTTGGAAACTCACATTTGCCTTCATAAATTGAGCTAGCAAGTCAGCATTTTTCCGTGTAGTAGCTTTCAATGAGGCCATGCCATTTCCTTCTTTCTGTGATTGGCTTGCATTTGTGCTCGGATAGTACTGATTTGTTGAAGGTTTTAGCAAGTGAGAGTTTAGTGTCCCCTGGGGTTACTCCAACTAAAACCAGATGCATCTTGCATTCGAAAATTCTAGTTTTGGTAGTCTCGGTCTCACCTCCTTACCAACTCTTTCTCTGTGTCATTCGCTAATATACATTGTACAACAATCGCCTCGTGTATTTTTTCAATCTGATGGTCTCATCACGTTGTGAGTTTTAGACCCATATAGTCATAGAATATCTCTAAGTAATGCTTACTCGTAACATCTCGTGAAGTTTTATTTTTTACTCGGTTTCAGTATATGTACATCCTAAATGGGTAGGAAATAACCGTGTTTGCTAAAGATTTTATAAAGCTTCTTTTCACTCGACGAATGAGTATTCGCCTTGGGCACCTGAAAAAGAAGTGGAAGAGATTCTTAAAGAAAATGAAAGAGGGAGACGGGGATCCATATTGGTTTGAACGTTCAATACTTCGGACGTCAACATGCTACGGCGGCCCTCGTAAGTATAGATGGATCAAAAGATATCAGTCTGAATTGGTAGATGACTTCACTTCACTACCGGAGGTAAACCAGAAAGCAGCACTGGATTACTAGGTAATAGCTAGTCTTGCAATAGTTGTTCCGCTGTCCATTTCAGTGTTGTTCTATACAAACAATGTTGTTCTATACAAACAATGTTGTTGCCAATTAAAACGTTTCCTGGTATTATTATTCCCTTGAGCAAAATTTTGAGTTTCTATGCAAACACTGGTATTGTGAGGAATACTTCTTGTTCAGAGCTTATGGCCCTCCATTAACAGCTGAACTATGGCATGGCTCAAACCTGACATTTTCCAATTGTAAAGAAGCGCATCTAAGGCTTACCCTCAACAGGTTCAGTGTTTTTTCTATGCAAACAATGTTGTTGCCAATTGAAACGTTTCAGGGTTTTATTATTATTCCCTTGAGCAAGATTTCGAGTTTCTATGCAAACAAATGGTATTGTGAGATATACTTCTTGTTCAGAGCTCATGTCTCGATTAAAATCAGTCCCTAACTGTTGCCTAGGCCGCTGCTCTCCATTAACAGCTGATGAATTAGAATTATGCTAGATGTCCTGTGTCTGCGAACCAGCAGCCGTCGGACATCACCAAACGGCACCTTCTGGTGTCTTTTGCCGTTTTTTTAATTTCTTTTACTTTTAGTTATATTTAATTTGATTTATTAAATTAATTTGTTAATATATTTAAAAATTTATGTTTAAGATTTAATGTTTATAGAATTTACGATTAATATAATTTCAATGTTTGGGTTTATAAAATTTATGATTATATGATTTCGATTTTATAGTATTTAGCTTTTCGGGTTTATAAGATGGGGTTTTAGATTTTCGGCAGCGAAGACGCCGTAATATTAATCTCGTAAAAATTTTAAATTTTAGTGTTTATAAAGTTTAGAATTTATTGCATTTAACCTTTTGGGTTTATATGACAGGGTTTTAATTTTTCGACGACGAAGCCGCCGTAGTATTAATTTCATAAAAATTTTAGATTTTAGTGTTTATAAAGATTAGAATTTATTGCATTTAGCCTTTGGAGTTTATAGGATAGGGTTTTAGTTTTTCGACGACTTTCGTCGCCGTAATATAAATCTTAATTTTTTTATTTTAGGGTTTAGGAAGAGAATATAGTATATTTCGATACCTATAATTACAAAAACACGAGCTGGCCCAGTGGTAGGAGTTGTGGTTGGAAACTGAGTGAGGGAGGAAGAGTGCAGGGTTCGAATCCCTCCCAAATCAGATATTTGAAAAAAAAAGGCCAAAACCCTGTCTAGCGGATGCTGGATAAAGCCTGCTCAACATGTAACAGCTTTGGATGAATTATGGCATCACTTAAACCTGGCATTTTCCAATGTAAAGAAGCACTTCAAATGCTCCTAATTCCTCTTCTTGCTTGCATCAAACTATTTCTAATCTGAGTGAGAGATCAAGGTAATCAATTGCTCCTAACTCCTCTTCATGCTTGCATCAAACTATTTCTTCTTTTTCTTCTTCGAACTTCTTTGATGTTTGATTTTTCTTGTGTTTGCTGAACTTTTCTTGTGTTTGCTGAACTTCTTGCTACCTGGATTCGATCCAAGGCTTTTTGTAACTTCATTTGGTGGCCTTTACACCTCTTTGGATCAGTACTAGGGACTCCAAGTTGCTGGATTTTTGCCCCTTCTTGTTTCTCTGAATTGAGGTTTCATGATCTTCTTTCATTGCTCAAGCTTTCTAACTTTGCTTTCCTTCAGCCTTTCCATTGAATTCTAGCTGGTTCTAGCTTCTGATCAGTGTGTGTCAAGAGCAGGTTCACCAAGATCCACTCAACCAGACCAAACTCTAGAAGCTGTTTCACTCCCTTCACTCATAAAAATTAGTGTGAATACTCAACTTTGGATGTCACTCAGCTAATGTATAACTTCCTTTCAAACTAATGAAGAATCTAGCTTTTTCACCCAAATAGACTTCAACAGCTACTCAAGCCACAATCAGCAAGTATGCATAGTACACAATTAACAATGGGAATGTGAAATGAGCATAAATCAAGGTGTTCAAGTAAAAAAAAGGGCTCAAATGCATCAAGATGAATCACACTGAATCCAAAAGTTCAAAAGCAGCGACTCAGCAGTATATACATGAGTAGCTTAGCTCAATATCATATGCTACATCCCTACCCCACACTTAAAATCATGCAAATCCCCAAGTATGTGCAAAAATCATAGTGTTTATGCTCAAGGGTGTTGTAGCAATACAACCTGGGAGTTGCTGTTTCTTGGATTCCAATGACTTATAGCTCCTTTGAACCTCTTCATGTAGAGTGACTGATCACGGGGTGTAGGTATCCCGCACTTGGCTCAAACCGGCTTTACTGCATTTTCTTTCATCAAACAAGTTAGAAAACTAAGAAAGTAAAACAAAATAACAGTAATGGAAAGATACTTGGCTTGGATTGCCTCCCAAGAAGCTCTAAGTTTATAGTCTCTAGATAAACCTCTTCTTCTTGTCCCTTCAAGTATAGAAAGATAGTTCAATCATCCACTTGAAGCTTCCATCCATGCAATTTCTCCATCCACCTCTGGTATTCTTTGGGATGGGCTTCATCTTTGTCCTTTCTCCCACTGTTTGCTCCAAGTTAGGAACAATAATTACATAGCTAACTGGTGGATTCAGTTTCTGATCAGGGGCTTCTACCAGTGACCTTTGTCACGGAGTGGACTATTCTGCCGAGAACTAAATGATTCCTGGATCCCAAATCTGCTTCTCTTTGAGTGGTGGCTTCCATTTAAGCTGGATTGGGTCACTAAGAGGACTTTGCTTATGTGGGAGCCTGTCTCCCAATGTCTCAATAGCTCTCGGTCCCCAAATCTTTCTCTCTTCCCAAAAAATGACATACGAGTTCGCTAGGGTCTCTTGAAACACTTCTTGCCTTCCAAGTATCAAGTGGTCCTTCACTGCATCAGATAAGCACCCTAACTCAGAAGATAACTTCTCTTGACAAGTCGCCATAACATTGACCTATTCAGACTTCATGTCCTCATTCAGAGGTATCCTCATTGCAGGGTAAACTTGGAAACAAAATTCTTCTTCCTCAACTCTGAGCTTCAGCTCACCCTTCTTCTGCCCTGGCTTCACTTCCTCCTTTTCTTGTTCAGCCTCCAATCTTTCTTTCTCCATTTGAGCAGCCAACTGACCTATAACACTCTCCAGCTTCAGTAATGTGACTTACTGGCTCGGGATGGTGTCTTGCTGGATCTGGATGGTGGATTCAACCTTGGAAGATAAACTCAGACTCTGTTGAGTAAGTTGATTGATCATTTCTGAGTTTTGACGTTGCATTTCCTTCAAGGCAGCCAGCTGATCAGTGTTTTGACTTCTACAGGAATCAGATGTCAGCTGATCAGCTTAGGGGTTGGATGTTGCAAAATATGAGAGCTTAGAGCACTCTAGGGGTTGCTCCATGAGAATTCAAGTGCATCATTTCTTCTGAAGCTATTTTGGACCTTCGGTCCAAGAATTTAGACCATTTGCAAAAATTTTATGTCAGGTTTCCATAGAGGTATGTCATCATCATATGGAATGATGCTCTTTTGCTCCATGACTACCTCATACACCTCCTGCCAATAACCAAGAAAAACAGTGAGATAAACTAAAACAAAACAAGATAAAGAAAAACAGTTAACAATGTGATAAAACTAAAAATTATGAGCATGTAATGGGGATCTACTCCTCGAGAACGGCGCCAAAAACTTGATCGGAGTGCAAGTGCACACTATCACAAGTAGTACGCTACGATTAAGTAGAGATCATTCTCCCAAAGGAGTAGGTCCACCACAAGCCATGGCTCCTAATTTAATCACAAACCAACTGAACATATGTAGGTCTGTTTTTAACTAAACTACTAAACAAAAGTTAACTACACTAGGAACTAAGGGATTTCAAACTCAGTGTTGTCACTCCACTAAGTTCAAACAAGCAACATATTGGAAGAAAAGATCACAAGGAGAGAAAGCAACTCAAGGCATCGGTGCATTACCTCATCATGATGTTCTTACATGCATCTATGTACCAAATGATTCACTTCCTCTAATGATCACGGGATCCATGTATAACTCGCACTTGGCTAAGCTACAAGCTAGTCATCTAGAACAAGGGGAATTTTTCCTCTTGGACTCACTACCTAATGTGCTAGAGAACGAGGTTGGTGTCATCACACCAACCAAACTCTCAATGTGGTCTATCCTTTTAATATGGCCTCGAAAGCTAGGGGTAACGTGAATGCCACTACTGTCTCATCTCCCCATATCCTTCCAGTCCCAAGGGATATGACCAGGGTAAGATCTAAATATTCTGTCGTAACATAAAGATCTTGAATAATACAGTAGACATTCATCATATAAAAGCAAGCTTCAATATTTGGTCCATAAAAATACAGCTAAAACATCATGATTCGGCTTAATCGAGCCTCAAGTCTAACAATTTAGCTCATGCTTAATGCATGAGCTACACTAGATACGAAAAGAAAGCAAGAAGACTCCATGAAAGTCGAAAGGTCCAGCCACTCCATGGTTTCTCCTCTTCTCGGGCATCTTCTTCTTCCCTTTGATTTTTGCCAAGTCTGAGGCCTACAAAAGCTCAATCTCTGTGATGAGATTATATAACTCTTCTAGGTAAAGCTCTCTGTAAAATTTTAGGAGAATCCTCCAAGCCGTTTGAGAGATACAAGTGATGCCAGGGGCTGCACAGTCATTAAACCTTCATTAAACCCAGGATTGTAATTTGGCTTCAAACCCTATCATGACGGACTCCTTTGCATACCATGTATGGGGATTAATTGTTAAGAACTAGAATGGCAATATACCTGTGAAATTATAGGTCAATCCACTAAGTGGTTTGAGAGATATACAATTTGCAAGAGACAGCTTGGTCATTGCACCTACAATTTACCCGATATGGATAAATCGTCGTGTGTATCTCTATCTTATCGGACTCCTATGCATATGATGTGTGAAGATGATTTGTATACGACTTCCTAAGGCATGTCCATGTGAAATTACAGCCTGATCAGCCTCTTGGTTTGGGAGATATGCTTCTTGAAAGGGCCTGGAAGTCTTTCTCTTCTTCTTTCACCGAAATAGAACAACATGTTTTGGAAGAGTGAGTGGCTCTTTCCCGAAATGGCCAATCTTGCTCCCTTGAGATCTACTATGCTGCAAGATTTAGGAGAGCAAGAAGCCAACAACACGAGGTGGCAGCATACCATTCGTTCAAGGTGTGGTCCACACTTAATGACCATCCAATCATATTCCATCACCTCATATTCTTGTGGCATTTCTTTCGTGCGGTATAGTATTTTCCTGCTCCCTTTGCATGTGAGAATGTTGTAAAGCACGTTCATGCACCTAAATAGCACAAATATGCTCGAAATAAGATACAAAGTGAAAATAAGCCATGATCATCACATAAATAAATGATTAAATGATGTTAAACCCATATATGATCTTGGTTTATCAGAACGCCAGAGGTGGCTTGAGTACTTAGATCTTGGGCGGCGGCACTCAATATTTGTAGGGAGGTGGTGAACACCTCAAATTGCTCCTGCTGCCACTTTTGCTCGGCCATCAATTGCTCGAGAATAGGATTGGCCTCCGACGAAGAAGTTGAACCCATGGTGTCTGTTGGGGACGAGACTCGTGGCTCCGATACCACCTTGTCACAACCCTGGCATTGAGATTGAGTCGTGATTCCAACAACCTCTGAAGCAGCCCAACTTCCTCCGCGAGATCTGCCTTCTCATGCTTCTCACCGATGGTCTACTTGCAACCTATGGTTGCAAGACGGAAGTAGTTGAAACTCTTTCAAGGAGAGAATCGATCCTTGTTTGCAAGCTACCGAAAAGATTACCCGTATTTCAAAACATACTTGTGCAATACAAAAGAGGTTATGTTTATAGCTAACAAGTTCAACTACTAATCTATCTAACGACCTTATTCTAACGGTCTCAAAAAGGGTCACAAGTCTCCATCGTCCTTCTTCTGTCCTATACTGTTGTCTCCAGTGTGATCATGATCGTCTAGTGTAGACAATGATATCTTGATAGGGAGCGTTGTGATAGAAACACACGAGGTTGACCGTTGTAAAATAGCCCCAATACAAGAAACAACAAATGCACAAATTCTAGAGTGGGACTGCTACCCAATTCCATAATCAAGAAGGAAACAACCAGCATAACAGAGTAACTTTACCATCAAACAATGATGTCTACATGAAACAACCTCACAAATTTTCCTAACCAATATTAACCAAAACACCCAACACCAACCCACATCCAGGGTTAGATTTACCTACCTCAAGCTCATAATTCCTTCCATTTCGCTCCTTGAAAGGTCTTCCCCTCTCTTCCTCCTTGTCTTGCCTCGTCTTTGTTCCCTAAGTCACAGAAATGCACACCAACTCTTATAGAAGAGATTGAGTGGGAATTTGGCTGTGAGAAATCATGTGGAGCGAGAATCGAGAGACTCTAGCTCTTAAAATTGCTAGCTACTTCATCATATCCAGGAGAAGATATTGATGACGAGTGGTTATGTTTGAATGATCCGTCCAGCAACCATTCGGTCTACTCTGCTAATCAAGCCATGGAATGAGTAAGCTCCTTGGACCGATCGGATCTCGCTCTTTCATGGGGAAAATTGCTCCTAAGAGTGTGCAAGCCTTTATATGGTTTATGTTACAAAACAGATAGTCACGATAGATAATTTGATGAATTGTAGAATGTCCTTTGGTCCCCTAGCTGCAAGATGCTATGGTGTGGACAGTGTTTGAGAATGCTGCCACCCAGGCACCTTGACGAGTTTTTTGGCCCCGGGGGCCCCGCTTTTGGCCTTGGCAGCTGGGCCATGCCATGAAAATTTGTGTCGTGCTTTGAAAACGGGCATCGCCTAGGCGCCATTGGTGTTGGGTAGCCTCCGACCGCCTCGCCTCCGCATCTAGAACACTGGGTGTGGATGAATAGAGACAATTTCTCATCTCTTCATCATTATGAACATGCAACAGATATTTGGTCGCAAATATATGCTTGGCTGGATATTATTCCATTGCATCAACAACGGCCGCTCACACTTATGTACCAATTCCATAGCAGAACATGGAAACAAGTGGAAAAATTTGTGTAGCAAGCAATCATGTGGTTTACGCGGAAAGAGCGCGAATTTATTCGCTTTGATGAAATGTGAATGGAAAATATTGTTGAAATCATCAAGAACACCATTTTGCCATGGATTATAGCCCGACATATGACTCCAACCGCAAGCTTCATCTCAGACTGGATAAACAGGTCAAAGCTACTGTTTTCTCCACAGTTAAATGTGCAGTGATGATGAGTATTACGCTTTTTTTTAAATTAAGTTACTGTTTGTGTACATATGGAACCTGTACATTTTGGTGGTTTAATGATAGTCATTTACCAGGAATCACAGAGGGCTTTGTACCAGGAAAGGCAACGAGTTGGACGAGCTGTGATTGGACCCGATGATGCTTCACCTCCAACCCCTCATCAAGGAGTCAGACTGCTGCGACTATCTGTAGATGCGACAGTATGCCGAATTTCTGGAGTGGCGGCCTGTGGCAGAATCCTTCAGGACAACAGCTTGAACTGGATGCTAGGTTTCACTTTCAGGATTAGTATTTGCTCCGTGCTATCTGCCGAACTGTGGGCAATTGTGGTAGGGGTGTACATTGCTGGAAAATTCACAAATGAGGCCTTCTCAGTTCACTCTGATAGCATCCAAGCCATAGAGGCGATAGCGGGTCGCTTATCGGACATGCCAACCTAAAGTCTATTTAATTGCATCCACCAATGTCTGTCAGGCTGCATTTCTTCCAGTCCACAATATATCAGGCGTGACAGGAAGACAGGAGCGGATTTCTTGGCGAAAGCAGGACTCTCTAATATATCCAGGGATGTCCACCTCTTCTACTCTGATCCAACAGGGTTAATTCCCTCACTGTCGCTTCTTGAGGTGACCAATATTGCCCCGAAGGGAACCTATCTTGGGGACCAACTATCCACGGACCGGGGTTCTCGCTGAATCTATATGCAGTCCCTGATTCTTGGCTAGTAGGATGGCGCCATACACTGGCGAATGTCTTAACTAATACATATGATCCACTATGGTCGGCCGGGAGCCCACTTGATCAGGAGAATCTCGATCAAGCTCCCCCCAGTCACGAGCACTCTAGCACATCATCTCCTCTATCTTCATCTGCAGGGATTCAGCCCTCTCCTCCACCGAGAGTCGTCGACTTTGTACCTCCGCATCACTTTAAGCCTCCCTGATTGTATTTGGTGTTGGTATTTCTTGGCTATTGCCTCCATTGTAATTAAAAAAAATGATAGTCATTTACTTAAAAAAACAAAAAATAAAAGAGAGAGAGTTGCCAAATTTTTTACATTTATATTATAACAAAGAGAATAATTAGCAAAAAGATGCCCAGTCAGGATATGGACATTCATAAGTCCAGCCAGGTCCAGAATATCTAACACAGTGCAACAACAAACCATCTTCATGCACATTGTATCTGCATCCAAGGATAGATACTCATTATTATTTCATGACAACGATTAACGCCAGAAAAAAACTTTGAAGGAAATTGCAAAGGGCACAAATTGATGGAAGTGAATAAAATACTCCGATGACTACCCAATAAACATCCATTGCAATCAACTGCAATAGTTTGAAATGGATGCTGCAGAATATATTTGCTATTACCAAACTTCCAACCGAGAAGATGCATAGGAATATAGGAACCATGCCAATAAAAAAATCTGATAGTAGGCCTTAATTTAGTCACAAGAACCATACAAAGAATTTTTTTCTTGTCGGTATTATATATGAGTTGCAGACTGCAGTTCAAAACTTGTCACACAGTCAACTTTTTCCTCCTGTTCTAAAGGAGTTTCATAGGCTACCATCCAGATCCACCAGTAAATTAAATATGGTTATTAGTGTCCAAATTTCAGTACTACATTCATTGGTCGAAGTTTCAAAGACCATTTATACTCAAAAGGGTAAGATATATTTTCTTGAGTGAAATATTAAACGATAGAAATAGCTAGTAGAAAATTACGACCCTTTCTAATATCAGAAATATAGTTCTCACCCTTCAGGTGCAAAATTTGGGCAGTGAGTACACATTGGATCAGAATCTCCAATGATCTCGCCTAGACAATGCTCACGAGTATCACCGTCATTAAATCTCAGAGGAAGTCCAGATATAGCTGTAGTTCCATCGGGCCTTAATCTTTCATCAGAATCACAAGGAAGACATCCGCACTGGTAATGCAAGTCATTAACTATGGGGTGCCCAAGAAACTGCAAATGAACTCGTATCTGCAAAAACGAGTTAGTTAGGTCTTGTCAGATGCTTTACTCAAATTTGACAACATATCGGCAACCAAAGCCTGTATCTTGGGTAGTATATCGACTTTAGAAAAGTAAGCATCTTGTCGATTTCATCACCTGTGCACCTCAGATAAAATATCAAGATACATAAATGAAACTAGAAGGCCAGTTATAGTTAAGGACATGACTTATAATGGCCATATGATTGCAAGTTCGTCTAGTTAACAGGAAGAGTAGCAACTCCTCCAAGAATAGGTTAATTACCTGATGTGTCCTACCAGAGATAGGTTCACACAAAACAATGCTTTGTGTTCCATTAGTACTAATTCTAGTGAATATGGTGCGGGCTGCCTTCCATTTCGAAAGGTTATCACTATTTGGGTTATTGCTGACCTGCATATGTCAAGTCATAATCACGAAAGAAGCTTCAACTAAAACTGAAAAGGCCGGAAAAACATTTATCGTGTAAGAATTTCGGGGTGTCAATAGCTGATAAAACGGAATTCATACATCCACTGTGCTCTTCCCTTGTCGAGCGTTGTAGTTGATGTTTGCATCAGCAACTTGCTGTAAATGTTAGGCTCATGATGAATTCAATCCAGTACGTCTCTAAATCACATCATATCCACAAGCAAGGAACATAAGTAACTCATAAATCATAATTAATATGTGGATACCTCGTCCTCGGGAAACACACCTATCACCCTGGCAATATACTGCTTCTTCACCCCTCCTGATTCAATCTGAAACATAACGGTCAGGTGACACATTCTGCACATACTACCTATATGGAAGACACGAAATTTGACAATACGGTCTATAATATAACCTTGAGGATATGTCAAGGTCCATTTCAACGAAAAAAATATATAATAACCTGTTGACGGAACATATCAGCCTTAGATGCATTTCTGGCCAGGATAAGAAGTCCAGAGACCAAGCGATCCAATCGATGAATTGCTGATATTTAACATGTCAAGGACTGAAAAACTTAAATTTCGCATTTTTAAATCAGTGACAACACAAAAATTAAATTGGGACATCTTGAAGAGTAGAAATTATAAAAGACATTTTTACATGTCCATGAGTGGAAAAGGTTGGATACGGAATAATGGTGCCAAGTTATGCTCCGCTTGAAGTATGCCCACAACAGTATTCTTCCGATATTGCCCACACGGATGCACCTAAATGATACAAGTAAGAAGTAAACACAAAGGACTGTCAAATTGAAGCCCTTAAAAGCTGATCCAAAGTTGCCTGGTAAACATCTTGGAACGTGAAAAAGTCTGGAAGTTGATAAACATTTGATGAGAAAAAAATGAAGTCAGCATCAATTTTCATTCGAAACACTGTAAAAAAGAAATATATGGCTAGATCACATCCAGAAAGAACAGATTCTCATAAAAAAAACATATCTTAATCATTGTCATTATCAAATAGAACTTGCGCACAAAGAATAAAAACTAAAGACACCCATATGTGCAAATCTGGGTAACTACCACAAATGATTGAAGGACAAAGTCTTTATTTCAGTTCAGTAATGTGGCATTAATTATACAACATTACAAGAGATGTGTTTTTTTCGTTCATTAAGAAATGGTTCCATGAGCTTTGGGGACAGAAAATGCTCAAAAAATAGGAAGAAAATTTTCTGCTAAAAAGTTTCAACCTTGACTTATAAAAAAAGCTGTGACACCACCAGACACCATCTTAACCATGCAATCGTGAAAATCCGTTTAAATGTCATCTCATTTCTGTTACTAAAATCCTACAATTATTAATGATTCATATCTTATGATTCGATTCGATTCTAAAGCTCATCAATTCGAATCTTGCATATGAATTATTTATGCTCATCATTTGTCTAAATCTTACGATTAGGATGACCCGGCATAAACGATCCCAACCCGTCCACTTAACTAAAACAAAAATAATAGACATCCCACTACTTTCAACCAATCCAATTCTGGTTGCTAGAAAACGTGGAAACGTTTTTATTAAGAAAAAACGCAGTCCTTATTTTGAAGGAACTAAAGTGATTGTCTTGCAAATAAAACGAAGCTCTTGAAGGCTCATCTCTCAAAATCTCCCAAAAACAATTTCTTCAATTCTGAAGGTAGTCCATTTGTGAGAAACGTGAGACGACATTGAGATCGAAAATCTTTGGAAATTTCTCAGATTTTCAGAGCAGGTCTCCAACAAAGCCTATTCTACAAACTGAAGGAGTTATTTGTGGTTGGTGGCTTCATCTTATCTATATATAGTATGTAGAACTCTTGGCCTTTCATCAACTTTAACCCAGACGAAAATCTTGGGCAATTTCTCAGATTTTCAGAGCAGGTCTCCAACAAAGCCTATTCTACAAACTGAAGGAGTTATTTGTGGTTAGTGGCTTCATCTTATCTATATATAGTATGTAGAACTCTTGGCCTTTCATCAACTTTAACCCAGACGGGTTGTAACTGAGGCCCTGAACTTAAGTCTCTCTGAGCAGGAGGTTCAGGTTCGTATCCCACTAGAAACAAACAATTCGTTTAGGTCACGATCGCGGGCTTAGGCCCGAGTATGGACCGGTTCATAGATGTTCGCTTTGCATGAACCTCTATGAGATTAGTCAGACGCGACAGGATATGGATACCCATTGGTTATAAAAAAAACAATCAACTTTGATTTGTTATGATATTGGTAGTTTTGATGATGCTTTAATAAAACTCAAATTTTTGGTTTTTGAATTCTGTAGAAGTACCAGATTTTAGATTTTGCAGAAATTGTGAATTGCTGCAAGTTTTGAAGTTTTCTTGTTTTTTTTTTTGGATAACCATGGTATCCGGAACCATTTTGGCCCGACTAATCCATGGGATCCATGCAAAGTGACCCCTCCACATGGACCAGGTAAGACTCGGGTCTTTGGCCCGCGGTCGTAGCCCAAAGAATTGTTTGCACCCAATGGAGATTGAACCTGAGACCTCGTCCCTCTTTGGAGACATAAGTTTCAGGCCTCCACCACTAGGCCAACCCCTTGTTTTTTTTTGTTTGTTTGTGCTGCAAAAAACAAACAGATGGGTAATGATTTATTTTTTGTTGCTGCAAGTTTGGAAGTTTTGCTGCAAATTTTGAAGTTTATTTTTGCAAGTTTGGAAGTTTGCTGCAAGTAGTGCAAAATACACACACACGCTTTTTTTTATGTTATTTGGTTTGTAGCACAGCCCACAAAAGAACGTTTTGTCCTTAATAACCAGAAAAATTCTGGTTGTAAATGGCGGGCTGTCTATCATTCCTCTAATGAATACTATAACTCGAAAAAATCTGTGACCAAATTGACCCTCAATTTTTAAACATCATTCAACAATTAGTTGAAGATCTGATAGACAAAACCCATTTACTGTAGAAGTCCCAAACATACTGAGATACAATAACTTGTTAGGGAATGAAAAGCAATAAAAGAAGAGAAGAATGTCTGATCGAAAACAAGTACGATGAGCATTCACACCATATCATGTTGATTGATAACAAGATAAAACTGATCATATAAAACAAAACATATCAAAATCCAAAGATAATGCAAAGAAAGATTGAACAGCTTAAATTCATTTCATGAGATCAAGAGAGATGTAATGAATAGTGGAGAGAACACGTGATTGAATTGATGCAACCAGCAGAGATAACTTACAGGAACTGATGCAGGCTTACAAACAGTTAGGGCATCCGGCTCAACACTGAGAACCTTGACATCCACAGCCTTAACTGGTGGCTCATGTCTACAGACAATCAGGATGCCAATGATATAATTCAATTCAAAGGTGGAGTCAGGATGGAAGTAAGACACATTCGGGGATGGAATGGGTGAAAGGGATCAAAACAAATTGTACAGAAATTTTTGAATTTTTCGGATATGGGAGTGTGGTGTGGTATATGTGGGGTGGATCACCCCCGGTGTATCATAAATTGACTGGGCAACTTACAATATAGCAAATGTGAAAAAGGTGTAGTTCCAGGTATAAATATACAAGCGCAAAATTCAACAATTTCTCCATGTTAATGATGAGATAAGAAATATAACCTGTGTAGAAAATGGCTTATTTTTTGTGACGGCTTGACTACATATACTAAAGGCACTATCTTCCCATCAACTTGTATACGCCCGGCTTTCACCGCAGCCACCTGTCACACAAGCAATGCACCAAAAGTTGAACTCAAGACCAAACTTGCAGTTCTTTGTTCTACATCTTAAACTTAGAGGATAGATTATTTCTACATAGCCTGTTATTTCCAATGGAGTGACTAGAAAACCATTGGCAATTTTCCAAGCAGTAAACTAACTAAACAGAAAAATCAGCCGTAGGTCAAGTCTCGCTGCTAACTCAGTCACAAACAACGGATTCACAGATGAAAGTGTGCAACAGTGGTAGAAAATTGGTAGCGTACCTAGTACAACAAAGATAAATGTATGGGGGGGAACGATTTCATTTACGAAATAGACTCTTTAAATAAGAAATTTAAGCTAGGAAAGTTCTGTGCTAAGCAAGGGAGCTTAATTTGCTACGAGATAGCTAATGATATAACCAATAAATGCAATAATGTTATATCAGGAGAACACAGTAGTCCAGGCAAATATAAAAAATGATTAAATTTATCAACTAAAAGATAAACGGATTACATACATAATAATCTCGCGATCGCCCTTTAAATTCATCAGCAAATAAATCAACAATGGTCTTCCCCGCCCATCGATCCTTAGCCTGCATTAAGAATCGAAAAGTAATTCAAAACTCACACTACTATACTATTCTCTTCCATAAATATCAGCTAAACAACTTGAAATTATGAACACAGACAAGGTCGAGGAAACATACATGTGCTATAAACTCGAAATAGTAGGGTCTTACGTATCTTATGCCTGAAAAAAGATCACAACAAAAAAAAACACAAACAAAACGAATCAAGGAGAAAAATGGGTCTCTCTCTTTCACCAAATGCGCGTCTTTGATTTTTAAAGAAACTCTTTTCCCATTTCGATAGTTTACCGTCTCGAAAAATGTAGTCTTGGCGTTGTGGAGGATTGGCGGGTGTCTGCCATACAATTTCCATTTTATCTTCTTGTTCTTCGTTCCTCATCCTCAGTCTTGGTCTTTCAGAGTTGAGGGTTTGAGATAAACCTATAAAAAAAAATAAAAAATACTACGTATACCTGTATCACCAAAAATGTTAATTTTGATTTGTTTTTAATTTTAATTATTATTTTTTTTTTTGAAAAGTTTAACTATTTTGATATTATATTTTTATCTTTTTATCTTTTCTTAAAATTGGATTTATCCGGCAAATCGTTCATCACTTATCAAAATGAACATCACTATAATAATCAACACGTCGTGTGCTTCGATTTAAGATGTGGCTTGATAGTATTTCGATGTACTTATTTTTTTTATTTTTTTATTTTTAATATCAAATTATATTTTGTGTGATATTAAGGTTTAACTTTGACGCTGAAGGCGCCATAATTTTAATCATTATTTTTCATTAGGGTGTAGGGTTATTAGAGTTTAACCTTTAGGGTTTATAGGGTTTAGAGTTTTAGTTTTTTGGCAGCGAAGCCGTCGTAATATTAATTGTCATCGTTAAATAAAGTTTAGCATTTAGAGTTTTTAGAGTGAGTTTATATGTTTTTAGGGTTTTAGAGTGGTTTGGGGTTTATAGGATAGGATTTTACTTGTTCGGTAGCGAAGCCGCCGTAGTATTATTCGCCATTTTTTTAGGGTTTAGGATTTTGGTAACGAAGCCGCTGTAATATAAATCACTATTTTATTTAAAGTTTAGGATTTGGGGTTTATAGGGTAAGGTTTTAGCGATGAAGTCGCCGTAATATTAAGCATCATTTTTTATTAGGGTTTAGGGTTTAGGGTCTATAGATTTTAAGGTTTAGAGTTTAGGGTATGATTTATTTTTTTAGTAGAGAAGTTGTTGTAATATTAATCACCACTTTTTATTAGACTTTAGTGTTAATCTTATTTTTGTTATTATAAAAAATATCTTTTTTTGGCTTGTCCATATAGGTATGGAAATACCTGTATGATTTGTCCTCTCGCTGTTGATCCCTCCCGTTGGATCTATCACTTGAATATAAAATTACGCGCCTGCTTCCGGATCGGTTATAAAACTGTGGGTCAAATTAGAAATCCGGGTTATAACCCTATATCTAATCTGCCTTTTCGGAAGATTGATTTGCAGAATTGATTTGATTGTTGTTTAGGCAGTATGTTCGGTTGGGATTAATGTATGTACTTATGGGGACAGGAGCCAAAACAAGCCTGCCCCCATAAGTATTTAGGGTCATTCATTGAAATTATCATGCTTCGTGCAACCTCAAAAAGATGTCGATTATCCGTTCAACCACTCCATTCTGTTCTTGTGTGTATGGGCATGTAGTCTGATGAATTATATCCTGAGATGACATATACTCACCAAAAACAAGATTGATATACTCGGTATCATTATCAGAGCGCAAAACTTTCACGACAGTACGAAACTGAGTTGAAACATTCGTGTGAAACTCCGTAAAATAATCAAAAACTTCACTCTTTTTTTTGGTAAGTAAAAAAAACATCACAATACTTCACTTTTACTTTTCATCAAATAGATTCATGTACAATGGTGAAGCCAAGATTTACGGAAGGGAGGTGGGCACAGTTCCCTTTTTTTCTGCATAGAAAGACAAAGTCATATATGTATGTTTATTTATTTTTAGCATGTCATAATAGTTTCACATAACTACGCATTATAGATCAAAAGCACCATGCTCGATTACGATTCCAATAACTCCTTTGTCGATAATTTCGTTTCACTTTGTTTTCTTGGTTAAATAGTTCTTTATTAGGTTTTATAAATTTTCGGTGATGAAGTCGTCGAAACCACAATAAAATATGAGTTTTTTGATATTCCAAATTATTATTTTAAAAATGAAATCTGAATACTTTTCGTTAAACCGTCGGGCCCCTGCAGAAGACGACCGACACTCAAATACTAATAATTTGAAGTTCTTGATTGATCGCTTGGAGAATTTCTATAGTCCGTGAAAGTGAAACTTCTTTCTGAAGCCTTCATAGAATCGTAGCCCTGAAGACGAGCTCCATATCCAATTTCTTGAAGGTAAGCTTTTTTTTTTAGAGGGTAAGCTTCTTTTGTGCCTTTTCTGTATTTTTTTGGTGCTGTGAGAATTTTCTAATTTATTTTTTCTCTCATTGGATTGCTATTCTTGCAAAGAATTAAGGAAATTTTTGCCCCAACCAACGAACTCACTCTATGCCCAACCAACAAACTCACTCTATGCCCACACCTTGACAGAGTTCTTGGTGGTGGACTACACTGCAATTTTTTCTAATTTTTGTTTGTTTTTTTTTTCGAGGGGGCACGTGTCCCCCAAGGCCTGAGTAGCTTCGCCTCTTTTCGCATCACATGAGAATAACCGTCAATGAAGGATATAAAATACCAAAAATCGTGCATAGCAGCTGTGAGGCAGGGTCCCCAAATATCAGAATGGATCACATCAAAAACAGACGAGCTTCTATTACTAGTACTACCATAGGAGCTCCTCGTATATCTGCCAAACTCACAGGCATCACATACAAGTTTTTCTCTATTCGCTTGCACATACTGGGATGAGTACAAGCGACTCAAAACACTAAATGAATGATGAAGAAGTCGCCTATGATGAAGCATCAACAAATCCTCTACGGAACGACCACCAGAACTTGCAACAATAGATGAAAGAGCGGAGTTCATGCTATTTCGATTCAGATACCACAAGCCTTTATTCCATATCCCAGTCCCCAGACAACGTCCCGTCCTCATCTCCCGGAAGATCACTTTAGGAATATCAAAGGAAACAACACAGTTCAGTTGAAAAATAATAGCACTAATAGATAAGAGATTCACCGGAGAGGATGGAGCATGTAAACCATCCGATAGAGTCAAAGAATCAGTGCACCTAACTGTACCCCTACCAACCACAGGTTGAGAAGTTCCATCAGCAATATGAATGCTCTTTGGTACAGATAATTGAGTATAGGAAGGAAACTCTTCAGAAGTACCAGTCACATGACGAGAGGCCCCCGAATCAACTATCCAGCTAGGAGTATGTGAAGAGAAACTAGGAGGCAATGCATGAGCAATATGCCCTCCAGTATGCGTACGGAAAGGTCCTCGATCACCATGACCTCCTCTACAACTATGACCTCCAAATTGACCTCCATGCTGACCGTGTCCCAATGCCTCACGAAATCAAGGTGGCTTAGGATATAACCTGATCACATGGCCTAGTCTATCACAGTTAAAACAACGACGAGCTTCCCCTTGCGGGGCTGCCAGAAATAACTGCAACTCAAAAGAAGCAGGGGAAGCTCCAGAACTACTAGCGTGTTTCATGAGCCCAATCAATAACTTCAAAACCTCTAGGTCTAACTTGCTCAAAGCTTCCAAATCTTTAGGATTTATTATGTTTCAACTAACAATCTTGTACTATCAACCAATAAACCACAAGACACAACACCTCACCATTAACAATCCACAAGCCCCAACAACTCAAACTCACCAATCAACAATCCCACCATCACAATTCAATTCCACGATCAACAAATCGCACAATTTCCAAACCATAACCCCACAATCTCCACAGTTCATCAACAAATAAACAACATCCACAATTCATCGCAACTTCACAACTCCACAATAATCCATAATATGCCTCAAATTTGTAATTCACAACTCATCAACAATCCAACAAAAAACAACTCTGCCCACAAACTCCAATCAAACAGAATATGCCCACTAAAACAACTCTGTCCACATTATCAACGTATTACACAATCGCACAAAAGGCCCACAAAAATTGTTCCAGTACTTTTGTCCCACAAAACAACTACCCACGATTAGTTGGATTAAAAAAAACATCCAAAACAAACTCTGCCCAAAAACGGTGGTGCGGAATCAGCCAGAATCAGGGTGGCCACGAGAGAGTGGCATGGCCGCTGAGAGCATCGGTGCCTAACACGGTAATGTAGTGCGCTTGCGCGCGGTCGCACAGTTAGAAATATGATGTAGTCGGCGACGGTGTGAGGATGTTGGCAACATTGACGGGAAGACGACAGTGGCGCTGGAAAACTGGCAGCAGCGGTAGGATTGGAGTGGTGTGGTTAGGGTTTTGGAGGATGGCTCCGATACCATAATAGAAAACTGGCCCGGCCCCAATCCTGGTTCGGGATCGTGTGCGTAGGTACGTTTATGTAGGCCAACTTAAATAGGTGGATGTGGGCTACTCTCATTAAAATCTTGAGCTCAAGGTGATTGATTGTAGCACCACATTCCTATTTAAGTTGGTTGATAATTCTTTCTCCAATGGGTATGGGACAACATTCTCATACTCACCCTCAAGTCCAACTAGGTAAACCCTGTTGGAATTGGATAAACAATGCTCAAATTGAGCCAAAACCTTTATGGCCCCCCACCCATGGGTACAATCACTCCAGACTCTCATTCGAAAACAAACTCGGGCCTCAGACTGTCCACTCCAATACCATAAATTAATTTGGGGCAGAATAATTTCTAATTACTTAATAGAAGATACATGTACTAAATAGGGTAAATGACTATTCTACCCTCAAATACCAACAAACACTAACTATATTAATAGTACAAAAAATAGAACAACCAACTTCATTTCTTATGATCATCTTTCAACATGGGTTTATGACCCAATCTGGAAGCCGTTCATCTCGCATGTTAATTTATTATTAAAGTGATTTGATCGTGGATGCAGTTCATCCAACAAAAACAACTCTGCACCTAAGGCTCAAAAATTCTATATGGCACTGCATTTAACACACCGCAAAGGCACCATTTCTTCTTCCACACACACACAAAGGTGTGTGTGTGCTGCTACGCACATACGATGCCTTTGCGGTGCTTAAATGTGGTGCCCCGTAGAACTCCTCCCTATGGCTTACTAATCGGTAGGGAACAAAAAAAATTTCTTATTGCATTATTTGTTGGACAATTATTGTAGTCCATCGATTTTTAATCTGACGGGACACTCAATTTTTAGATCACTTGAGCATTGCAAATAAAGATCTCTCACATTCCGCCGAATGGTTCTTCTTTTTCTTCTTCTTCTATTGTTTTGTTACTCTATCTTTTGTTCCTCAACATCAAGCTATGTATTCAAACTGTCTTGGTTCCTATCAATGTCTGCAAAGTCTTTGAGCCTCATAGGCTTGAAACCCATATCACCCCCTTCTACCAACTAGAATCTGATTGGAGGAGGAAAGAAATTTGTAGAGGATAATTTTGGAAGGCGACTATGCAAGCGATTGACGTCAGGGACGATCACATCCGATTGAGGATCACGATGGTAATTCGGTCCGCGTCCGAAGAAGGAGGCAATGCGAATCGTGGCTGTTGGGTTTGGATCTAAGCGAGCATAGGCTTGCCACTTATCACAGGCAGTTTGTCCGACCTCCATTGCGGGGATGAAGTGCACATCGACAAACGTTCCTCCCCGACATCCATTTCAAATATTGCAGCCTACAATAATCAAAATTGGAGAAAAGGGTTAGAAGAATCTTCTTAAAGGAAGCAACATGGATATTACCATTGTGGGGAGAAAATACTAATCATCTACCTGTTTCGGCCTCATATAATCGTTTTCCTTCTTCAGTCAGCAAACTTTGTTCCCAATTCTGTGGTATTGGAATTGGAAAACTCAAAAGTCCATCCTCACGATCCAACGCACCAGATTAATTGTCCAGCAAATAAGGGAATAGTCCAACCAGTAATACTCCAACAAGAGATTATTTCTATTGAGGTAATTTACACAAGTTTAATAACATAAAATAAAATTAATAATAGAATATCAAATTAATTTTATTTACTTAATTAATGATGAAAATGAAACTATTTTTATCTGTTAGGGTTTAAGAGAAAGAGATGCAGGAATTAACGTGGAAAAAACCTTCCAATGTAGAGAGGAAAAAAACCACGGAAAAACAATTCTATTATGAAGTGTCATTGAGTACAAGTACATGAGGACCTATTTATAGGTACAAATAAATAGAGTCCTAACTAGAGTCATATTCTAACAAATCTCCCCTTGACTCTACATCCATAGAAATGTTTCCCATAAACCCCGAAGGGTGCTAAGCTCCGTGAATACCAACCAAGTCAAGGCAATGCTTGAACTTGGTATTAGATAATGGCTTTGTAAGCATGTCTGCAGGATTCTCGTCAGTATGTATCTTTCCCACAATAATCTTGCCTTCAGCAACGACTTCACGGATGAAATGGTACTTGATATCAATATG